>JAKCPI010009363.1:0-28813 GCA_023213315.1 Euborellia annulipes | reverse complement strand
GTACATAGTAATACTGTATAACAGTTCTAATTTTATGTTGTACAGTGAGCGCCACAATTAAGTTCTCACCTGTAGATTTAGCCTTAAGTATATGGTATAGAACATGGTAAATGGTGAAATAATTTTATTTTTTAAATGGTAAAATAAAATCATCTGTACCAGCTTTTACGTTTTACCTTTGCGGTCATTAAAATTATTTCATTTTTTTTTTATTTTTTAAACTGGTAACGTTTGGCTCTAGTTGAAACATTATGCTTTAATAAGAGAATTAAATTCTCTTATTAATGTTATTTCACTTTACACTATTTACTATACCATATACTTAAGGCTAAAGCTATCAAGTGGGGACTAAAATGTGGCGCTCATTGTACCATCTATTGTAACCTGTCCATTTTATTGGAATTTGTTGCTTTACGTTCAGTTGAAATGATAAATAAATAAATAAATTCGCCAATTAGTCGAGAGGAAGAGCACATCCTTTTAGGAGTAGAAGTCTCGGTACCGAAAAAGACCTCTAGGGGCCGACCCTATCCCTCACAGGAACACAAAAGGCACAATCGAACAACACAAAAATAGTTCAATATTGGACCAGACTGGTAAGGGCAGAGACGGTTTGGCAACGAAGTGCATCAGAGTGCCTCACCGAGTAACTGGTCGTCTAAGTAAGTAATGAATAATTATTATTTTTATTCGTGAAGTTAGGATGCCGGTGCCAGGCTTGTGTTTTTAATATCACCCATTTGGTATACAGAAAACAGAACTTTTGCTTGCAGCTAAGATAACAGAGACCTTATGCCTCCGTGGGCGCCCGGAGGGCGTCAGGCGCATGCGTAGTGAGAAAGATCACATGCGTAGTAACGGAAAGCAATACGCTTTTCCTTATCCGCATGGAGCCGGACGCCTTCGGAACCATAATCGAACAGACCTGTTGGCTAAAAATTCAAAATATATACATATTCAGATACGGGTCATTCCATATCAAATCAACCAAAAAAAAATCATTTTAACACCACTAGTCACAGATTTTGATGAAACTTGGTATATTTGTTCCTTTATTATAGGTAAGCAACCACACCAAATTTTATTGATATATCTGCAACGGTTTTCATTTTACAGCCCTTTAAAATTTATATGATAATGGCAGCCGCTGCTCTCTCCGAGCCCCTCGGCCTGTGCCGTGCATGTTCCTAAGAAAAAAATCATTTCTTCAATATTTGTCAGTAAAGCTGCATGAAAATTTCGATTTTAACTAATTGAAAGATGCAGATTTCAGAAAAAAAATTAATTAACCCTCTAAACCTAACCGTTTAGCTAATATTTGAATCCTCACTATTTAAACGATATATCTGTTCTTTAATCGCGTGTACACCCAATCAATCACTTGAATCTTTTATCAGATATCCATTTTTTGTAAATGAGCAAAAGATGATTGATACGGGAGAGTGGAATGATAACTCGCAATATGAAGATGCCGCCGTTGCATCCAATTTACCTAATGGACCAATAACGCAAATTTATCTATTGAAAGGAAAGTTTAAATGGAATTTTTGTTGTTATATTCTTCAATATCTGTTGAGTTAATAAAAGAGGGCTTTTTTTGTTTATTTTGATTCTTTTTTTCCCTTTAGTTTTTTTTTTTCGAAAAAAAGTAAAATTTCAAGTTTTTTTTTTATTATTGAAATAGAAAAGTTTTTTATTTGATTTTAAAATTTTTTTTTAATTTAGTTCTGGAACCAATGGTCATTGAATCATTTCAAGTTCTAACTGATGAATTTATTTTAAAATGGCTGCCAATCAATTCAACCAAATAAATTTTTGTATTTTTGTTTTTACTTAAAATCCCCGAAATATAGATATATTTTTTTTTTTAACCTCACGCTTTTCTCCCATTATTGGGGATCCATGCATTTCTATTTAAGCCATTTGGCATCCAAAATGGCTTAAATAAAATCATCGGACTGCCAAGGGTCCAATCGGTATAGTAGTCTAGGCACATACTATCAACTACACCAAGCCCGAGGGCAAATAGAGACTCTTGAAAATTATATAAATAAATGTAATTGAATATGACCAGTTTGAGTTATATAAAATCAATTTTTCGATTATTTCTTTCTTGATACAATTATTTCTTTTTTAAAGGACAGAAGTAGAAGTAACTTCCAAATTTGTATCCCGGCATATTAAATAATTTTTCGATGCAGAAAATGAATTAGATTCTTAAACAAATTTTCTTGAAAGAATTTTTTTTATAATTATTTTTTAGTCTAGAAAATTAAAAAAAGTAAAAAACAAACACTTCTATCAACATATATAAAACAAGAGAAAGTAATAACTGAAAACAATCCAATGACAGACATGACAGCCTAAATCAAGCTTTCTGATTGGCAAGAGCAGGTACAATCTTATCGCCATCTCTTAACAATAATAGTTTAATTCCTTATCCACCTTAAGACTAATATATTATTTAATATTTAATAAATTAAATTAATTGTTACCTATCTCTGATCATAGGGAGTGATTGTATTAAATCTTTATCGAAACATTTTTTCTTGTTTACATTTGTCGTTTTGCACCGGATGGTATATCAAGAAATCCATTTACGATGAAATGGAGTAGAAGAATGCGGAGGCCATATAAAGCTACATAAACAGGGAGGAGGGTCTGACCTTGCCCCTTGCTTATAACGCTGCCAAATATTTTATATATAAACCTGAAAAAGTAATCTTCTGAAATATTCCATTTCTACCATATAATATATTTTCCGCAAAATATATTGTAAATAATTTCATCAAAGTCTTTATTATTTGATCTGTTAAATCTATTTTAAAAACCTTCTCTTGAATACCAATCAGATTACTTTAACCCTTTTTAATATAGGAGGTTCAATTCATATACCAAATAAAAGTAAAATCACAAATGAATTCCGGGAAAAATAACATTGAAAAATTGAATTAATCAAAATAATAAAACTGAATCAAACTTTCTATCATATTTTTGAGAAAAAAATCATATTTTAAATATTTAGAAGGAATTATAAAGTCAAAGCCAAAAGAATTAGGCCTAAATAATTTTTTTTCTTTTTTCGCTATCGACATTTCCAAGCAAGTTTATGGGAGGTCGATGAAGAGGAGCGATGTGCTCTCGAAACGTCGACAGCAAAAAAATAAATAAAAAATTTAAACTTCTAATCTATAAAATATCTTGCTAGTTTTAATGAGACTCAAGTTTTTGTTAGCGTAACTCGTGATTTTTATGTCTTGAGAAAATAAATAATCACTTTGTCATTTGTATGATTTGCATTTCATTCTTTTGAAAGTGAGATTTCATCCGACACTATTTTTGTATTAAATAGTTCTACTTTTTCTTTAAACACATATTTTTTGATAACAATAATCGTGACTGGAGAATTTTGTTAGGGTCAAATAAAACGAAAGTCTTTGACCCCTAATTTACACATATTTTTGTTAATATCTAAAAGAAATCATAATAATATTCCAAGCATAAAGAAAGTACAGAGTGGAGAGATACGCGTAAATTATCTAGTTGAGAGATGAGTTATCTTTAATTTAATAATTAATATTAAATTCTTTTGTTAAAATAGAGATATATTCTTAAATTAACCCCCCCCCCCCCCCAAAAAAAAAAAAAAAAATATGGAAAAATGATTTAATTTCAATAATATTGTAATATCACAAGAATATTTAATTTGTATTTTTGTATCATTATAGATTTCCAAATTTTGAAATTTATCTTCTATCTTTTCTGAGATCTCATTAATAACTTCGAAACTTTTAGGTCCAGGAGGCGAAGGTTTTTTAGTTGATAAATTTTCAAATTAATTTAGAAAAATACATTAGTACCCAAAAAATCTAAGTTCTACCAATTTTTTATTCAAATTAGATTTAGGCCTATATAGAGCTTATCTATATAAATTTATTTAAATTAATTTGAATTTCACTATAAGTAAAAAGGCCTTGCTCTACTGTATAACTTTTTTTAGTAGATTAATATCCAAGAATCTATTAGCAAAAGACGGCCCTAAATTTTATAAAATTTTTGGTTTAACTGTAGTTTTTTTGTTAAAAATTGCATCGTTTCGGCCACTCATTATTCCACCCTGTTTCCATACTCAAAGGTTTTTTGTGTGGTTTGTGGTCCATAAGCCCAATAGGTTTTTTTGTTAGTGGTTCCGTGTCCATTGAGAAAAAGGCCTAATAAAAGGTTTTTATTTTGTTATGTTGGTAGATGTAAAACTTCTTTGGCCCTCATTCAGTTACAATTCAGCTAAGATTATAAATAGGTTCTTACATCTGTGTTACAATCTCAATCGTTTGAGAATCATACTTATCATACTTTATATAAAAGGCTAAGAGGGTGTCCGATGTGTGAAACAACTAATCAGGCCTCAGGGATGGCGCCATGGTAACAAAATATAAAATAGGTTTCACCCATGTTTACGATTTTTTTATTTATTTACATTTTGCAATTCTAAAATATCGGCGTAAATATTTGTCTGTGTACCGGGAGAGTCCCGGAAAAGGATATGATTCACAGGTCCCTTCCCAAGGAAAAATCCTTAAGTTCTGAATACCTCCCCACTAAAAGTCATCTCTACATATAAAAATGAAAAGGGACAAAATGTATGTACCTGTATGTATATAAGTCCAAGGCGAGCCAAGGGGGCAAAAATAAAAATGAGAAAGAAGAAAAGTAAGGACCATTTGCCTCATATTCCCGCTTTTTGGGTTTGAATTATTTATTTGTTTAATATATGGCGATTAAAATTTTTGGATTTCCCAAAAAATTTCAAAATTTTTTCAGCCCTATCTTTTATAGGATTTAATTTTGAGTCCCAGGGGGCGCAGTCCGCCTGGAACAATGGGCCCCGCCGAGGTGTAAATGGTAGTATTAAGAGTTTCTTTGCTTTCTTTTGCTTTTCACATGCTCGGCGACGAGTCGCTCCCGCGACTCTTGATTTACTATAAGTAAAAAGGCCTTGCTCTACTGTATAACTTTTTTTTAGTAGATTAATATCCAAGAATCTATTAGTAAAAGAATTTAATTTTTGGTTTAACTGTAGTTTTTTTTGTAAAAATTGCAACGTTTCGGCCACTCATTCTGTGGCCCTCTTCAGTTACAATTCAGCTAAGATTATAGAGGTTCTTACATCTGTGACAATCTCAATCGTTTGAGAATTTTACAAATAAACCACAGTTAAAAAAAATCAAATTCTTTTACTAATGATAACAATTGTGAAAGCCTAAACTCCAAAACATCCAAGAATCAAATTTGCTTACATTTTTGAGGGATATAATAATTTTCAAAGTCATTTCGGCTGCTGTGACAATTAACTACAAATTTATTAAATTTATTTAATTAAATTGATGGCTTCCAGTTTGACGTGGGTTACCCATTTAGCACTGCTTAATAACACTGATCTTGGGGACTTGTGGATTATATTCTTATAATTGAATTACAATTAATTCAAATTTAAACATGAACGGATAACGATTACCTTATTTATACAAATCCCGGTATATTATTTTACTAATATGAAATTGATAAAAAAAAATTTACAATTAATAAATATTTTAATATTTTATGTTTAAATAGGCTCTTAGTAAAACACGTAGGTATATTAAAGTAGAATTAAGTTCCTTCTCAAAGGATCTCTTTCATTTAGGCCTTGTTAATTTTAAGAATGAAGGGTGAAATCTCATTTGTATAATAAATTAAGTATGCTTAAGCGAAACAGAGAGAGAGAGAACAATTAATCTTAAAATTACTTAATAGATTACACGCGACTTTTTAAAATATAAACGATTGATTTAATAAATAAGAGATAATTTTTTAATAATAATAAAAAGTAATTAGGTAGAAAAAAAAACATCCAAATGCTACCTGTGTATGAGTGCGATACGGTGTGTGCATGTACCAGTATGGGTGTAAATTTATAGGATAAATAATTTTTTATCTGATATTTATATTATCTAACTTTTTCTATTCTCATAAACTTGTAAGGTAACCCTCTGAAGGTGTTAAAAACTAGATATATTCTCAAGAAATTCACAGAAGGCGAATTAATTTAATGAATTCTTGGAAAGAGAAAGAATGGTCCATTTATCCCTAGAATTCGGGGTCAAATCTCCTCTTATCTGTATCGATTTCCTGGGATAAACATTATATATCTTCAAACTTTCGACAGCATTTCGCTAACAAGTGTTTTCGCAAAAACATTAAATTTATCAAATTATAAACTTGGATTAAGATATCCTTTATAATAAAGAAATTTTTATCATTTTTAATTATAATCTTTACTTTTTCAATGGGAATCCTATTTAGACCCATTTTACGCTTTTGGCGCATTTCAAACGCGGGAAATAACCAAAAAATACCCTCACAGCCTCTATGGATCTCATTCAAGCAGGTTGTGTTGTTGCCCAAACAAACTGGTATAGTACAACGAATACCCTGCAGACTGTGCTAATAGATTATTTACTACGTCAGAACGCCGTTAAAACGCTTTCAAAACGCCATGTGTAGAATGGGCACGCGTTTTGACGTTTCGAACGCCTCCTCTGACATTAGAAACGCTCGAACCTCAGCGAACGCGTTCAAAACGCCGTGTAGAAGTTCTCATTTAAACTCCTTAGTTCTGTTTGACTTGCCGTTTTGAAGCGTTTTAAACACGGTGTTAGAAACTCACTAAAAGTGCGAGTCAAACAGAACTAAGGAGTTTAAATGAGATCTTCTACACGAGCGTTTTGACGGCGCGTTTTGAACGCATTCCCTGACGTTCGAGCGTTTCTAATGCCACACGAACGCCTCATTCGAAACGTCAAAACGCGTTCCCATTCTACACTTGGCGTTTTGAAAGCCTGACGTAGTAAATAATCTACTAGCGCAGTCTGCAGTGTTTTCGTTGTACTATACCAGTTTCTATTTCTGCACTCTACCCATTACACCAAGGCCCTAGGGCTACTATACCAGTTTGTTTGTTTGTTTGGGCAACGACACAACCTGCTTCATTGAGATCCATCGTGACTGTGAGGTTATTACCCCTGCCAAAAACGCTCGTGTAAAATAGACAAAACTTTCAAGTGTTCAAGCGTTTAAAACGCGGCGTTAGAATCGCGCCAAAATCGCTCGTGTAGATTGGGCCTTACACGTAATTTTTATAAACATATCACTTAAGAGATTTATTTATTTTCTATTTGTGATACTTTATATAACTTCAACTATTCATATTGTATTTATTCATTATTACGCGGTCCATTTATCTGAATTTTATTAACTTAATATTATTATTATTATTATCATAAAAAAGTTTTAATTACCAATAACCGAAAAACAAATATAAAGTTTGTTTAATGTATAAAAAGAAGGCTTTTGATAATTTTATAATCAGCGAACCATCTAATCTGATATCCCCACCCTCAATGGAAAAATATACACAACCACCTCAAAAAAAAAGGTAATAATAAAATGAGTGGATTTTAATAAAAAAAATAAAAAAAAAGAAGGGCCGGAGGGGGCGCAAGTGTTGTTTTCCGGTTGTGTGTGTGAGTGAGCGTGTGTAAATCGATTTCCTCCGGGGAATTTGCAAACCCCACACCTCCACCGTCCCCTCCAACTTCTCTTTCCCCTTTGCTTTGCAGAATCCCGCCCTTCAGGTCAGGCGCATACATGCTTTTTTTTTAAAGGGTGAAATTAACACTTGCAGATGATAATAGATAGAGATTCCGCCACTCATTCCATAAACTCAGACTTAATACTAGAGTAATTTAATTGGATTAAAATTTATTTACTTTTCATGAATAAAATAAAAAGAGAGATGTGACTCTCATATGGAAATATTATTTTATTTATTTTTTTTTTTTTGAAGTTGAAATAACTAACTCTCTAACGATCTTGTTTATTTTAATTTTTTTGACTTTTATTTAAAATTATCATTGATATTAATTAATACCGGGGTTCAAAATTAAACCAAGTAAATTCAATCAATACTAAGCCTGTGCTCTCATGGCTAATAACTTTAGCTATAAAAAGCAGTTTTATAAGAGAGAAAAAAATTTTTTTTTCAAAACCTAGATATAATCTTACACCGTTTGATGATTTTTCCTTTGTCTAGGGTCTGAGACATTTTGGAAATGAGTTGGCCTCTCAAGTAGACATTTACCTATACTGCTGTAAAATAATTTTTAGTAAAGTTCATAAAAAAAAAATTGTGAAATGATATAAAAAAAAATTTGTCCATTAAACTAATTAATAATAATTTTCTTAAAAATTTTTTTTGCTATTCTACCCTTTGAGATCCGAAAACACAAACAGATATTTTTAGATAGAGAAATATTAAGATAATAGGGGTATTCATGATCTTGCGTTTTGTCGTAAATGTCCTAAATCGTAAACAGTTTAGCACAAAAGTTAACGAACGGACCAAAAATAAATTTGTCCTATGTCGTATTTAATGAGATTCGGTGAGATCGAACAACATTCATAACCTACTAAAAGTCTTTTTCTTTTTTTAAATTGTATCACATATCTTATTCATTTTTATTTTTAAATAAATAAATAAGAGAAACAAACAAAACAACACACTAAACACTTGAAAACAAAACATAAACTGCACAAACACTTTTTAGCAGGGGCGTATATAGAAATTTTTTCGGGGAGGGCCCGAACTCAAAAATTTTTCTGTGGAAAATTTTTTTTTCAAGAAACTATATTTTTTTTCACACGAAATTTTTTGCGGAACATTTTTTCTATTGCGGAACCAAAGTTGTCCATCCTGCGGAAAAATTTGTTGCGCTGATGTCTGTATATCCCTATATATGTATATGTGTTTGGGAAATTTCGGGGGGCCCGGGCCCCCTCGGCCCCCCCCATAAATACGCCCCTGGTTTTTAGGTTAGAAAAACTTTGACATTTCTAATGGCTGAAATTGGTTTACAACATACGACAACGATATAAGAGACCTGTGGCCGTCGTATGTACTATTTAGCAATACGAGAGGTAAATGTCGTATATCATATACTCAAATAAGACATAGGAGACTTTTAAGACGATAGGACATCGTATATACAAGATCATGAATACCCCTATTAATTTTCTAGATGGTAAGTTTATATTTTAAACATGAAAAATCAAAAAATTAAGCATTGGATACTAAATGGCTTGAATAAATATGCCTAGACCACAAATTATTATATTAATATTATACAAGTATCGTTAAAGTCTTATATGACCTGAATTGGCGAGAAGACTGTTTGTATGTGTGTGTGAGTGTGAATGGGAAACAAGTGTGAATATTTTTGTTAAAAAAAACTTGATAAAAGCATCATTTATGTATATTTTTTTTTTAACACACACTTTTTTCCCATTCACACTTACACTCCCAAACACATTCACACAGACTTTTCGGCAAATCAGGCCATTTAAGACTTTTGACGATAACCGTTATTCGAATATATGTATTTGGGGTCCAGGCATTTTTATTTAAGCCATTTTGAATCCAAATGTTAATCAGAATGAACAATAAATAAGGCTGTTTATAATAATGTCTTGCTAATAATGAAGGACAATTAAAAAATCCTTTATAAAAAATATTAATGAATAAACTTATAGAAAAATACATATTTCCGTCCAACTGAATTCATTATCCATATTATATTTATATTATATACTATATTTTTAATAAATATATGAGTGCTGTATTTTTTAATTAATTTTTATCCGAAATTAAAACACCTCTTTTTAATGAGTAAATGATAAAAAGCTCATAATTATTATTAAATGTGCTTTTGTAAATCACTTAATCAAAAATATTGACTCATATTAAAGAGTGAGAGCGAGAGGGAAGGAGGGAGGGTAGGAAAGGAGTGGGGGGCTTCATCTCATTTATAAGGAATGTAATCGAATAGACACACACATATTAGCCTCCTATTGGATATGAAATACAATAACAAGAATGCCATTATAACCGATTTAGTTACTTTATTTCAATTATTAAAATTCTAAGTTATAATAATTGAAATAAAGTAACTAAATCTTGAATCAAAATCCCTCTTTAGTTTTACGTAAATTACTACCAAATAATTTGTTAAGCCAAAATGATTGCTATTAGAAAAACCTCATCAAAAGATTTGATAACAGGTAAAGGAAAATTCTGTGTTAATTTTTAGTAAAAAAAAAATTCTTTTTACTTTCGATTTCAAAAATTCACAGCTTGAATTACTTTTACACTCAATTTTAAAACAAAAGTACAGTGAGGGACAATATTAAGTTCCACCCATGCGTTTTCTACTTGTGATTATTTCATTGTTTTTAAAAAAATATTATATATTTTTTAATGGAAACTTTCATGGTTCAAACCTAGAAAATTTCCAATAAAGATTTTCATTTTCTTTTTTAAAAACAATGAATTAATCACAAGTTGAAAACGCATTGGTGGAACTTAATATTGACCCTCACTACATAAGAGGAAAATTATTATTATCTTTTTTCAAGTTATCGTTTGTTTTTACCTGGTTCAATTGGCTTAATAAACAGATTTTACTGGTGTACAATCGGCGCCACAAGTGTCTGATGTTCTCGAAAGTGAAGCCTTGAGCTTAGGCAACCAAAATGCATGGCCGCCGGAAGTGATGTCTGTTGACTAAGCTTAAGGGAACATTAAGCACTTGCGTACATTATTCACTTACATAATAAAAATACAAATCAAATTTCAAAAATTTATAATTTCTAAACTAGGATGAGATTGTTGATAGTTTCTGTGCTTAGTATCATTCATGTTAAGTCCTTCCAATCCATTTGAAATAAATAGAGACGGGGTCTAAATTAAAGACAAAATTAAAAATGTCAAGAAAAAATTTTTCGATTCACTCCTCCCAGAGATATTTTACTTCAATAATGACCAATTTTTGGTGGACTTGTTGATCTAAAATTTTTCGATCCATATGAACCATCATTTCAACTTGAACATTTTTTATAGGAAATTTGAATTTTTTTTAGATATAGATGAAGCGTAAATTCTTAACCTGTTTCCATATTTGTTAGCATCTCTTTTTATAGTCTACCAAAAGTCACAGAATATAGTAAGAAAAATAATGTAAAGGAAAACTAAAATTTTCCAATTATAAAAATTAAAGCCTATACGGACCATATTAACACTAGAAGTACAATTTGATTATTCATCTATTTTATCATTTCATTATTAAAACACAAGGGCCTAGATTGTGCATTTTGTAAATGCATTATAATATTTTATATATTAATATTTATGCCTAGAAGAAAAAGTTCCATTAGTTTTGTACTGACAACTTTGCTATTCGCTCTTCTAATATTCACTCACATACATGTTATAGAATGCCCAGAAGGAAACAAATTAATTACATTTTCCCCAACACATGCTGAGTCTTTGGAGCTTTAATATCACTTTAAAAAAGAACCTGTCAGCTTTGTAATTTTGAATTAACACTGGCCATATTAAGGGAATTTAAAAACAATCAATTTTAAAAGTATCTTTTATAAGTAACTAGTCGCAGCCCGCCCCCTGGATCCCCTTTCTTGTCTTGTGCGAGCGAGCCAATTTATTATAGAATATTTCTAGTTGCAATACAAAATTTAAAAAAATAAATTTGTAAATATCTGATTTATTAAATCGTACATTTCTTCTTTGAATATAGCCAACCAACTCTTCCAAATTGATGAATATGTTTAGGTTATTTGCAAATTGTAATACTTGCTCTATTCTTTGTTTTTCAACTGGTTGCGTAGCTCCTCCGACAGCCCTAGTCGTATACCTGGAGAGCTCTCAGAGCAACCTCTCTAATTTCCAAGACAACTTGGAGATTTGTGTTCCTCTATTAAAGAAATTTGATTATAATTAATTTTCCAAAATATACAATTTAATATTTATTAATTTAAATATCCGACAAAAGTTAGGGTGTACCGCCGGGAGTTGAACCACTGATCCACCGATTCTTACTCAGTGTGCCCTAACCACTAGACCACAGCACGGCATTCGGCTGTGGTCTAGTGGTTACTTTTGTGAGATGTTTAATTTAATAAATATTAAATTGTATGATTTTTCTTCACGGATCGGAACGTGATTATATATAATATCTTATATAATATGTTTACTTAATTTCAAATAGATTCATTGAAAATTGTGGATTTCTAAAGAACATATACATACATACATACGTTTTTCCCTTTTTATTTTTATATATATAGATTAGTATGATGATAAAAATTTTAACTCTGAAACTATCATCACAAAATTACCTCCTTTATCTCTTAAAGAAAGGTCCTGTTATTATTCTATTCTTTTAAATCTTATCATCCTATAAGCACAATAACAAAATTGAATTTGAGAAATCTACTCTTTTCCATGATTACAAATGAGTGTATTAAAAGAAATGAAGATAAAATTTGATGAAAAGGCTCTTCTCTTATTCATAGTTATAAATAAATTCCAATTCAATTTTTCTAAAAATTTATTTTCCCAAAAAGAATAAGAAAAAAAAAAAAAGAAAAAAATAACAATCGTTGTTTAAACGATATCGAATTTCGCCATTGGGTGAAGAGGGATGAAGAAAGTGAGGGGAAGATTTTTATTAGCCATTTAGTTCTCGTTTTGTAGAACGACTTCTTCTGTTTATTTTATTCAATTTGTTGTGGACAGATTTTATCAATCTAGAGATTATTACTATTTCGCACTCAAGACTAGATGATACACGATAAAAATTTTTTTATGAATGATAAATTTGTAAATTTACTCAATTTAAAAACTTAATAAAGTTTGTATTTTCATATGGGGTTGGGGTTGCTGTTTTCTTTTCCAAGAGAATTCTTGGTTTTTATTTTTTGTTTTTAGATATCTCAGCCAAAAACATCAGAGATGCAAAAAGCCACCGCCTCGCATTATTTTTGCCCAAGTCGAAGTGAAATCAAAAAAGTGCGCCTCGTTTTTCTGATTTATATAAAAGTGAGGAAATATTTTCACTTAAATAAAACCCCTACAGAATTTTATTTGTTACATATATCCTCGCTTTTATATAAATCAGAAAAGCGAGGCGCCCCTTTTTGAACCTTCCGAAATTGGCAAAATCTCAAATTTTTTAGGACTGGAATTTTTTTTTGAATTTGTGCTCAAAATAACCCTTATTTATTCTAGTTTTATATAAAAAAAATTTCGCTCCGATATCTTAAAGATTTTTTGAGATATTCGCCCAGAAAGCGAAAAGTTTCTCAAAAAAATCTTTTCACGTCCCTATCTTTTATTAAGGTGCGCGTCTCGGGGTGCTAATTTTGGGAGATTCCAGCGGCCACAATTTTGAAACTATCGACCTCAAATTTTTTTTAATTAAAGCTATTTAAAATATCTACAACTTATAGAAGCCCTTTTTTTGATTTTCGAAAAAATAAATTTTTTTTTTTTGATTAATCGCATTAAATAAAAGATATTTTTAAAAAATCCGCTCTCTATCTTGCAGATAATTAAATTAGTAATCATTGTGTTAAAAAATAATTAATTTTCTATCCTTAATTAATTAGCTGGAATCTTTCAAATGAAATGGAATAAATCCCTTGTATTCCTATGGGAAAAACTAACGCCATCTCTTGCCGCCTCGAGTAACTGTGTAGTCAATCGTGTTCTAAGGGCTTTTCGAGACGCGCACCTTAATAAACAAATTTTTCTGGTGCAATCAGCGCTACAAGTGCCTATGTTCTCCAAAGTGGAGCCTTGAGCTTAGGCAACCAAAATGCTTGGCCTTCGGAATTGATGCCTGTTGACTAAGCTTAAGGGAACATTAAGCACTTGCGGCGATGACTACATAATAAAAATACGTTTTACATCAAATTTCAAAAATTTATAATTTCTAAACTAAAATATTTCTTGATAATATAGTCTTTGGGACGACTCGTCTATGTAAATGCTATGGGCCATTGGAATCTATTGGAATAACATCTAAATGGTAGTATTAAGAGTTTCTTTGCTTTCTTTTGCTTTTTCCTTGTTCGGCGACGAGACCCTCCCACGACTCTTGATAATTAGCATGTTAATACATATACTCTCGGAGTGTTGATAGTCATTGGTCTAGTGATTAGAATTGTTGTCAATGTCAACATTTTCAACTACAATCCCTAACTAAACAGAAGAGGAATTAATTTAAATCAAATAGATATCAACTGATATAAATAAATAAATATGTGTGGATAATGGACATATACTGTATATAGTGCTTACTATTATAATAACTACACATATTTTGAAAATCAGAAACGTTTTTTTTTCCCACTGTGATAGAGAAGTATATCCAAGAAAAATAAATTTTCACTTGTATATCAACTAACAGAGTGGCCTGCTTTAGTGGCTAGGGTGCTGGCCTTCTATACCGAGGGTCGCGGGTTCCCAGGCAGGATGATTTTATTTAAGCCATTTGGAGAGCAATAATTAAAAATTTGGAATCTTTATTCAAATACACCTTAACTGTATAAACAGCAAATATCGAGATTTTACTATAATTATAAAAATATACAGCAGATTAAAAAAAATCATTTGATTAGAAATATTTCTTTTTAGAAAGATTGAAAATTTTTTACGTAGTAGGTATTTCATCTGCACTTTTTAAACACGTTTTACAGTATTTTTAGTATAGGCCTACTGATTATTCTTATAATTTATTATTTAACTTTCGAAATGAATCAAAATTTAATTTAAGAAGGCATTTATTATCTCTTAATTCTATTTGTTAATCGTTTAATGGTTCCCTTTTGTTCCTTCACATCCCTTTCATTCCCTTTTCTTCTTCCTAATAAAATAGATCCATCTCCAACCACAAAGTAAATATTTTTAAACGCGATAAAAATAACAGATGAATTTTTATGCTTTTTTCAAATTCCCTCTCTGATTTAAAGAGCTAAATTAAGAGTGACATACACCAAGCAGACAAAAGGATACCTGTTCGTGTTAAGGATTCAGACTCAAGAGCCTCTGTCAAGATTTCCTTGTTTAAGTTAAGAGATTGCCTTCTCTCCCCTCTCTCTCTTACTCATCTCTCTCACACATACTTCCGTATGAATGCTTCCTCATTCATAGCATTAGGGAGGAAATTTTATCAAATCGTTCTTAATTGGTGATTACTCCTTGAACAGATTTTTTTTTTCATTCTCCAAAAATTTAGAATGTGCCAATTCCAAAATTTTTCATCCAAGTCTAATTATTATTTCCCAGAGAGTCCCAGCGTTTTCCCTCAGGTCCGGCTTCCTCTTTTATCTCAGATTTGTAAGAACAAAAGCGGGAGGACACTCTCCCGTTTTTAAAATGATCTCCGAATATGCAACAAGGGAGTGCGAACTTTCGGTATAGAGAAATTAATGGATGGATATTTATTTATTCCCTATTTGTAATTAATTTATTTTGAGCTGTATTTTATAGTTTCATGTATTTGTTTTTTGTTTTCTTTTGTGCGATAATGTACTCTCCCTGTAACTGGGAAATCCTGTTGGGAGTTTGAGAAGTAAATAAATAAATAAATAATTATTTCCAAAAAATTATTGCAATTATTTACAATTGTTCAGGGGCGACTTGGATGACGACCACGAGCTGCCCGAGCTGGGACAGGTTCTTTAAATGTCTGTCTCTTCCTTCCTCTTTTCAACAGGCGTCAGACCGTGCGACCGGCCGGCCTGTCCTATTTCTTCCCGTCGTAAAAATGTATGATAGGGTTGTAGGGAAAGAGTGTGGTCCGCCGACCCCGCATTGCGGAACAAGGCAAGGAGAGAAGAAGAAAATTGCAATTATTTACAAAAAAAAAACGATAAAATTTTTCAAACTGTACATGTATATTTGCAAAATTTTTTAAATGCCCTAATTAATTAATCAATCATAAATATTTAAAATAAATTAATTAATATCATCTCTCTAATCAAGCCTCTAATCTTTCTCAATAAGGACCGGTGCTTCACATCTAATTAACTAGCTATCCCTCGGATAAACTGACATTGATGTCATTCGAGTCTTTTCACATCTAGTTAAGCTAATCATATGATTAAATAAGAGCCAATGTTAAATCCCTATGGAGATTTCGATTGAAAAGGGGACAGTACTGTTCACAACTTTCTCTTACCGAAGGGTAAGAGAAAGTTGAGTGCTGTGTGCCAGCACACCAGATTTTTTTTAAGCAATACATACAAATAGATTTTTTATTTTCATTTGAAAGACTTAATTAAAACTTTTTTAATCTTAAAAATGAAAAATTGTATTTAAAAAGATTATCCTTGACTTTATTATAATAGATAAAAATACGTATGTTAAAAGTTTTTTTTTTTTTTTTTTTTCAAAAGATTCCTTTACAGAAGATGAGCTTTTTTTAGTATAATCTCGCATCTTAGAAGATTAAAGCAATCTTTTCTTATAGCTTGAAGAAATCTCAGGTTTATTGAGAAAAATAAATGTTTTCTTATTTATTTTTTCTTTCTTTTTGCTTTTTTATATTCTATATACGAATTAAATATTATTAAGCTCCCTCTCTCTCTCTCTCTCTCTTTATTTTCTTTTTAAATTATAATCAGAACTGATGTTAAAATAAAGAATTCATGACCTATAAAATTTAGATCCAGCTTAATGGGAAAAACTATCAAAAATTATTTTCATACTCTCAACAAATTTATTATTTTAATTAATAATGAGGTCTTTTTTTTCAAACAAAATTGATTTTTTTTCCATTTTTAAACAAAAAAAATCCATTCATTAAAGATTATTAAAACATCCCATTAAATTGCCTTTTATAAGTGTTCACTGCTTCATCGCCCACCCTTCGGTTCTCTTTCTCCAACAACCCTTTCTGGTTTTCTTTCTTGAAATTTTTATTTAACACAAAATTCCTTTTATGTAATTAATCACCTTTTTTCTTAACCACACCATTTTTCTTAACTACTTTCAATTTTTTTGCCACATTTCATCGAAAATTTTTTTCCGAATTTTAAAAATCTATTATTATGGGAATTTTGAATTCTAGATCACATTTTTATTAAATATTTATTAAAAATATAAATACTGTACAATGTTTCGACTGCTTATTCTGCTGTTTTCAAGTAGTGTGGGCTTGCCGCCGACTCAAGTGAACTAACCGCAAAGGGACCGTTACGTGGATTTTATATGTAACGACGTCAGCGCCACACTACAGTCATTCCCTTGAAATTAGACACAAACATCAGCGCCATCTACAATCATTCCCATGAAGTTAAACACAATCATCAAAGCAATTGAGAATAAGCAGTTGAAACGTTGTACGTTATTTATATTTATAATAAATAATTAATACAAATGTGGTCTATAATTAAAAACTCACTTAATAATAATAATACAAACCACAAAAGCTTTAATAAACATATTCGTTTAAAAACCTAATTCAAGATTCTACAAAGATATCAGTTGAAGAAAAGCTGCTTTAGAAATGCCTGAACCCACAATAGATAATATATATTACAACGGTTATCATCAAAGTCTTAAATGGCCTAAGTTGCCGAAAAGACTGTATGAATGTGAGTGCGAATGAGAAAAAAGTGGGAATGTTTTTTTAACGAAAAAAAAAAAAAAAAAAAGCTGCTTTCGAGAAATTATTGTAGAACATTAAACTTAATTTCTAATTTTTTACAACATTCGCCAAATAACTAACTACGTAGATTTAGTCCGTAAACATCGAAACATAATCAATTAACAATCAAATCAGATCTATCCTCAATAAATACAGTATAATATTTCAAATTTAATTTTTCTCCCTTAAAAAAAAAAGGGAATTATAATAATGATATATTCATGACATGAATTATATAATAAAACAAATGGAAGGTGTAATTTTTATAGGCTTCTTTTTTTATCATTCATAAAAATAGCGAAAATGGATTCATATTTATGTATGTGTGTATATGTTGAGTAAACAAACCATTGTTTTTTTGTTTGTTTTTATGCAAAACTTTGTCAAGAGGGTGACTAAAGGGAAAAAAAGACCCACATCCCTTTCACAAAAATGAATTAAATTATTAAAAGTATAATATATTGTTTGAAATTAATATTTATTAAAATTTACATTTCACACTTTAATCATCACATTATAGCCTACAAATATTTTTTAGAAAATTAATTAGAAAATTACAATCTCGCCATCTTACAGAAAAATGACACACTTGCGGGTGTCGAACCCACATTCTCCCTTAGATGTTTTAAACTATAAACTAAACAATAAGGTTGAACGCACACCGAACGAACAAAACGTTTTTGCTCGTTCGGTGTGCGTTGGCATCGAGCAAAACGTTTTGTTCGTGGACAAAACATTTTGATCGAAAACGTTTTTGGTCGTTCGATGTGCATTCAGCCTTAAAGATATTTTTTTCATAAATCGTGGTTTATTTAGCAAATAATAATAATAATAATAATAATTTTTGTTAGACATCTTTTATTTCATTCCGAGTAACTCAAATCATGAGTTCTTTGGTGGAGACACCCTGTATATAGAATATCTTATAACCTAGATCATATATCTTCTAACGTATATACAAAGCCTCCCTTCTATATCCAAACTACTTAGCAAGGAATGGCGTTCCCCTCCCTCCTTCAGTTACACAGCTACATATCTGACGGCTTTATCTTTCTCAAGGGAATCTGCTATTAAATCAACGTGAATTAATTAATATTAATTATTTATTTAATCATATTAAGTAATAATATGTAGTGTAAAAGACTAAAAACAAAGAAGGGAAATAAAATAATTATTTCCGGTCGACATTTCGGGTGAAAGCCATGACTACAATTCTTAAAATGATTGATTTTGGAGAGTTTTTCGACTTTAACAATATTATTTAACTTCAAGCCGACGTTTTGGTCAGATATACCACCATCCCCAAGGAAGCGTGTCAATCTCGCATTGTTAACTGGCAATAAATAATTTACATAATTGTGCCATTCGATTTTTTGAGGAATTTCGTTGACACACTTCAGCGCTGAGGATGGTCACATATCTGACCGAAACGCCGGCTTGAAGTGACTAAAAAACGAAATAAACATTGCTGCAATCGTTCATTTCTTTATTCCTTACTAAAAGATCTACTCAGCTATCCACCTCACTCTAATATTATTTAATATAAAATTTTCTTGATGGATTCTTAGTCGAGGAAATTACTTTTTTATAAGTTTTTAAATTTGTGTTAATACTTTTTTTACCCTCGTGAAACTCACATAAATACAACCTTTGTAGTGTATATACGGTTGTAGCCTACTTGATGGTTAATGTTCAGAAAAAGAGGATTTTCGAAGCAGCAAAGTGAAACAAAAATTTTTTGTGGTTCTCTACTTTTCAAATATTTGTCTCACGCTTTGAGGTTAACAAATATTTAAATAATAAAAATATTAAAAATATTAATTGTATATTAGCCTCTGAATAAGCGACAAAAATATTTCATTTTTATTCATAATGTCTGAATCGCCATTTTTCTAAACTTAAAAGCACTTTTAGATATTTTTTTTTTTTTTTTTGATTTTTTTTTTCGTCTTTCCTAAAATACTTATTTTATGGATAACCCCTCCCTTTTCTTTACTTTTCCTTCGCTATACTAGCTAGAACTTCTTTCGGTTGGTTCCTTAATTATGACAAGAGGTTTTTTTGTTTCTACAGACACAGATTGTTATTTATTCTAGAACATCATTACTCCCATACACTACATTACTAAATGTATCCACTGGGCGTTAGCTGATCTTTATTAGATATGCTATTGTTTAAATCTTTATTATTAAAATTTACTACAAAACCTTTATATTTATAAATCATAGACAAATGTCTACTTTGTCAAAAAATAGATAATAGAATTTAAAATTGCAAACTTTTCTCAGTAAAAAAAAAAAATGAGATGTAAGATAAATGAAAACCCTAGAAAGAGAAAAAGAAGAAGAGGGAAAAAAAAATCAAAGTCGATTCCGAATCCATAATTTCCTCAAGGGGTGAAAAGCACAAAAAGAGAGAGATAGAGAGAGAGAAAGAGAAACTTGATGATGAAAACTTTTAAAGAGTTTAGTTAAAATATTGTAAACATATTTAGTTGGCAAAATTGGTTTTCATATTATTATTAAATTATTATCAACGCTGTTTTAAATTTTATTAAATAAAGAAGAGACATTTTTTTTTAGAATGCATTTTAATTATGAACAATTAAAAAAAATCTGGTGTGACTGGTCGCACAGCACACATCTTTCTCTTGCCTCAATAAGCAAGAGAAAGTGGTGTACTGGGCTTGTCACACCAGATTTTTTTGTGTCGAGATATATTTAGTTGCCCTTAGCAAGTTCCAAACTTGACCATGCCTTTCATAGATAGCGCTAAGCTACGAATGCTTCCACATCAGTAAAGAGTACTTCAAACAATTTTCAAGAAAAATACTTTTTAAACAACATTTAAAAAATAGTTGATTTATGAATTTTAATCAAAATCGTTGAAGTCAATTTTGAGAAAAAAAGCAAAAAACTGAAAAAGTACATCAGTAAAGTGTACAGTGAGGGACAATATTAAGTCCCACCCATGAGTTTTCTACTTGTGATTATTACATTGTTTTTAAAAAAATATTATATATTTTTTAATGGAAACTTTCATGGTGCAAACCTAGAAAATTTCCAATAAAGATTTTCGTTTTCTTTTAAAAAAACAATGAAATAATCACAAGTAGAAAACGCATGGGTGGGACTTAATATTGTCCCTCACTGTACTTCAAACTATTTCCACGAAAAATTTCACTGATATACTTTTTAAAGAGCATCTAAAAAATAGTTGATGTGGAATAGATGATGAATTTTAATCAAAATAGATGGAGCGAATTTTGAGAAAAAAAAAGTACATTTGTAAAGTACTAGTACTTTTTGGCCGATTTTGTTCAAAAGCTTGTTTTAACCCCTTGGGGAGGGGGAGGGGATGCCTAACTCAAATATAAAATTTCAACCTCCTAGCTCTTTTTGTTCCTGAGATATTTTGTCCACAAACAGACCAATTATTGTGACCCACTTTTTTTGGACTCAGGGGACCTCTAAACTTGTATATCCATCAAAATCTCGAATTTTTGACATAATCGCAATACTTCCTTACTATATATTAACATATATACACTGTAAAAAAAATTTTAATTTTAGTATGTTTTAGTATAGTAAATTTACAAATTTTCCTTGTAAATGATAACTACCATACATTTGTATACTAAATTTACAAATCTATGCATTCAAAAAATTTTTACAACCAAAAAACATTTTAAAATTAAAATTCTCTTGGAAAATTAGAGTAAATATTGTAATTTTACCATACGATTTCTAATTTTACAATACAACGGCATTGTAATTTTAGAACACGGTTTGTAATTTTAGCAAAGGGTTTGTAATTTTACAAAAAGGTTTCTAATTTTACAATACAAGGGTTTTGTAATTTTCCTTTTAAGGCTGCCAACATGGCCGACTTTGTTTCGACTGCTTTTTAGCTTTCTTAATAAAGACATTTTTGGCACTATAAGGATTTATTTAAGTTATAATAATACAAAAAATAATAATATTATGATAACTTTAAGTTTATTTTTTATTTTATTATTTAGTAAAAATAGTTGACAATGAGGTCATACTTGAATGCCAAATAGCAGAGATATATCATTAGTTAACAGGTGATTCGATGGTCAAATGGGCTAGGCAGCAAGACTTCTACAAAAAGGTCAGTGTTCAAATCCTGGAGGAATTTTTCATTAAATAAAAATATTTATTTCACTCCATTCAGGTAGAGACGTCCCCTAAAGGTCAATAACCTATGGGTCCAGTCGTAAATTTTTTTTCTTTTTTCTAAATATTAGTAAAACTACAAACATTTGGATTGTAAAATTGCTAAATATTTGTAAAATTACCAGACATTTGGATTGTAAAATTGCTAAATATTAGTAAAATTACCAAATTTGGACTCGAAATTGCTAAATATTGGTAAAATTACCAGACATTTGGACTCGAAAATTGCTAAATATTAGTAAAATTACCACACATTTGTAAACGATTTTTGCAAAGAGTTTTGTAAAAATATAATTCAACTGTATAGTAAATTTAGTATCTATTGGTCTTGAAATTTGCTTACAACAAAAAAATTGTAAAATCATCGAAATTTTTTTACAGTGTAGGTAAGTGAAAGTAAAAATTCCTCTGTCATTAAAAAGAAAAACTTTCTGAATTTATTTATTTACTTATCGTATAGTATTTTATATATTTGCATTAAAACAATTGAGGAATCTCAAAAACGGATTAATACTTTTATGCATTTTTTTATTTATTTAATTAAAAAGGGATAAAAAAAATAAATATTTTATTTAGATTATATTTATTTGCACCTCAAAATATATTTAATTTAAAAAGAAATGATGTGCGCAATATCTCTCTCTAAAAAAAAGTGAATTGAACATTCCAATGACTAAATAATAAAATAAAATCCACTTTATTAATTCAGCATACCAAATATGAATGACAAAATGAATTTGTCATCTGTTTATTCATAGCTTGCGAATAAACACACTGATGAATGGATGTCAAACCAACGGAAGTCGAATCTGTTTCGAGAGTAAAGAGAAAGAGAGAAAGAGAGAGAGAGAGGGAGGGAGGGGGAGGTCTACTCAAGAGATAAGATCTTATCACTTGGAATGGAAAAGGAACCAACCACCAAGCGAGGAAATCAGTCTGGGCAACTCCTAATTTAGCCATTAACTCAATGGAGTTATCAAATAAGTAATCTAGTCTAGCCATAAAAAAAGGAGAGTTTAAAAACAAGTTTTTAAAAGGACATTCATTCTTTGAGCTATGTATACACGAGAGGGCTATTTAATAGTTTAGGTAATTGGCAGGTGTATTAAGAAAATCAAATAAATTTTAGATTGCTATGTTTAGTTTGCGTTTTTATAATAATTCTACTACACAAATACTTAAACGAAATTTGGTAATTGACCTTGAGGCCAATTTAAATAAACTTTTTAATTATGCAGTCAACGTTTAATTAAATTATTGGTCGACTCAAAAGACGTAAAATTTATATTGGGCTACTATGAAGTACAAGAGTAAAATGTGCTTCAAACAATTTTGAGGGTAAAACAGAAAAGAATATACAGTACATTTAAAAAAAATCTGGTGTGGCACAAGATTTTTTGTGTCGACATATATTTAGTTTCCGCCGAATTAGAATTAAAGATGTAAAATTTATAATTATGTGAAAATATTTATATTTTGTTACCATAGCAACCATTTCTCCTATCTTTCCTATGAAGTACAAGAGTAAAGTGGTCTTCAGAAGATTTCAATGGCAAAATTAGAATATACATTTGAAAGAGCATCTAAAAAATAATTGATATTTGAATTTTAATCAAAATCGTTGGAGCGAATTTTGAGAAAATCGAAAAAAACTGAAAAAGTACATCAGTAAAGTACTAGTAGTTTTTGATCGATTTAGTTTAAAAGCTTATTTTCGAGCCCTAGGGGGCCTAACTTAAATATAAAATTTCAACCTCCTAGCTCAATTTTTTCATGCTTTAAATTAGTATACACAGACAGACAGACAGACCATGTCGCAGAAACCACTTTTTTGGATTCAGGGGACTTCAAAACGTGTATATCCATCAAAATCTCGACATCTAATTTTTGACATGAATCCAATACTTTCTCTCTCTCTCATATTAAGATATATATCGAGGTAAGAGAAAATAAAAACGATTTAAATAGAAAGAAAGAAAGAGAACAAAACAAAATGTAGAAAAATAGTCGACAGGCGCCAAAGCACTTTCCATTGGAATGTTGATAAAAATCCATTGAAAAATTTCCCATAACGAACAAAATGAAGGAGGAAAAAAAAAAATAAAGAGTGGTAAATAAACGAACATATTACGCTAGGTAATGCCTAAAATGACTGCAAACATGTAGACCGTTAATATATAGGAAGAAAAAGTATTGGATTCATGTCAAAAATTCGATGTCCAGATTTTCATGGATATACACGTTTCGAGTTACTTTTTCAAACAAAAATATAGATAATATGTATATAGATTTGAAAAATTTCGGGGGGAGAGGCTCAGTTTGTATTAATAAATTTAAACAAATTTTGTGTTTGTATTATTTTATAAAATGGATAAGGGGGGAGGCGTCATAAGAATAAATATTTTTAAGGGAGGCGTGGTAACATAAAGTTTGAAAACACACTGCCTTATACAGTAGATATAAAAAATTTCCAAAAGACAATGAATATATAGAAGTGAATGTTATAAACTTAATTAAACATACTCAAAGCAAGAGTCATAGTCGTTTTTCAACAGAGAAAATCTCATTCTCTCTCTATCTCTATCTCTCTAATTTCTAAAATATTAACAAATTCCCATTGAAATTTTCTTTGCCCTTTCTCTCTCAACAGTGAATAAATATTGTTATTAAGGATTAATCCCTATAAATCCAGTTAAAATATAGAGATTGGATTTAAATTACTCAAAAACATGTAATTTATATCTCTTCATACGATATATAAAACAAATTGTTTTTTTTTTCTTTTTTTGTTGTTATGGAAAAATAAAAGTAGATTAAATCTTTTCATTAAATAAAAATCTGGTGTGATTAGTCGCACTTGATTTTTTATGTTGACATAATACATTCTTCTATTCTTACCTATGAAGTTCAGTCGGTCCCACAAGTTCCTGATTGGAGCCTTGAGCTTAGGCAACCAAAATACTTGGCTGTCGGAATTGTTGTCTTGAAAAGTAGCTTTTCCTCTTCAGTTTCATTAAAAAAAAGATGATTTATTTATTTTAAATTTAGTGGCTTGTATGCTCATGGCTCCACTCTCGAGCACATCAGATATCTGTGGCGCTGACTGTGCAGGAGTAAAGTGTGCTTCAAACAATTTTAACGGCAAAATTATATTATACATTTTAAAGAACATCTAAAACATGATTTTTGAATTTTATTCAAAATCGTTAAGGCAAATTTTGAGAAAATCGAAAAAACTGAAAAATTACATCAGTAAAGTTACTGACTTAAATATAAAATTTCAACTTCGTAGCTCTTTTCGTTCTTGAGATATTTTGTTAATAGAAGGACACACACACAGACAGACAGACCATGTCACGAAAACCACTTTTTTTGATTCAGGGGACCTCAAAACGTGTATATCTATCAAAATCTCGACATCGAATTTTTGACATGAATCCAATACTTTCTCTCTCTATATATATTTCATATATAGGCCTACTTAGGTAAGAGAAAGTAAAAATTACAAGATTTTTTATAATATTCCAGATATCCTAGCACCAAGCCAAGGAGCTTCGTCCCCAATCAATACCTTTAATTAATTAGAATATTTTAAAATTGAGAGATTATCTAGATCAAAAAGGGGTAAAATTATTTATAGGCTATCTGAGCTAAATATCAGTGAAAGAATTTATCAATTTAATAGTTCACTATTTGGTATTTCCTTTATACAACTTAACAAATTCACACTTCCTCTTTATCCTTCCGGCAGGGACCCCATACACAAAAATATTTTTAAAATACCGGATATACCTCAGCCTCGAGGGGCCCGGCCCTCTCAAAGACAAATTTTCGTTAAATTTTTTTTTTTTAATCCACATTTTTTCTGATTTTACCTGAGCCCCAAGGAGCCTGGGCCTCTCAAAGACAAAGTTTTATTAAAAATTTGCCTATATATCAATATATTCCATTTTTTTATTTCTTTTATTTATACGACGCACTTTTTCAAATAAAAATATAGATTTAGGCTATAGACCCACCCCTATATATGTAGGGGCCTATATAGATTTGAAAAATTTCGGAGGGGGGGGAGCCCGGGCTCCCTGACTACAGGTATAATAAATAAATTCCCATGTTTTATAAAAACTTCATTAGTTTCCAAAAATTTTCATTTAGGGGGTTCTGTTCTAATTGCATTGTAGTTCTTCCAAAAATTTGTTTTAAAGAAAATTATTCTTCATTTTCATTCTAATTTTATCATTATTATTTTATTTATTTAGGATTTACTTGTTACAATTAGAAATCGATGCGACTGTTCTCTAATGGAAAATAAAAGCAAAGCGAGTGATTATCTTTTATTCAAAGTTCTTTATTTTTATTTTTAAGACAAAAGCTAATATTCATTCTTCATTCTCCCCTTCTATCTTTTTTTTTTTTTTTCAATTTCTTGTAGAATGTTTTCTAAAACGGAAAGAGGAGGGCAATGTCCCTTCCTGACGTCGGAAAAGTCCAGACGATTTATGAATTCATATTCCCTCCTCTCTTTTAGAGTACAGTCCAAACAAAAAATGACAGGAATTGTAGAATTGAATGGTAAAAACATTCCTCTATTACTTAAGGTTTATATAGCCTATTAAAAAAAAGTAAAAAATTACTTCTTACTAGATGTTTATCCATTAACTTATTAATTTCTCATTTTCTGCCCTTTGAGATAGTGATAGCGGTATGTGGTAAATATATTTGCTAATAATTAATTCTGATGCCTAAATAATCTTAAAAAAATTATAGTATTAGGTTCAGCTTAATTTCAAAGATAAAGATATGTCCAAAAGATAGACATTTTTTTTTTATAATTTATAAAGAAACCAAAAAAATTTTTCAATTTTTTTTCTACCTGATATATTGAAAAATAATTTTTGTGTAGATATAAAAAATTTTATCACTTTTTCACCTGAGAAAATTTTTGAAATTTTTGGTAAAAGTCAAAGGTATTTTATTATTTTAGAGTGAAATATAAAAAAAAAGAGTATTGTAGTGAAACCTCTTTAAACAAGTTAGTAATATTGATTCATGGTCCTCAAAGAGTTACGAAACGGTGCAACCCCTCTAATGAGAGAGGTAGAGTTGCTTACGTACTCAGTAGCCTAACAAATTTAAATTTTATGCATTGAGGTCCCTGGAAACAAGAAAAAGGCATGAATTAATTAATTAACATTAATACTTCAAAAATCAGTTAATAAATAAAAATTTCAATAGAACACTCATTGAAAATTAATTGTACAGATCTGACAAATTTTCTATTCTTTTTTCTATCATAAACGTGAATTTATATTCTTATTTTTTATTAAAATAAATTTTTGAATAATAGTTTGCTTTCTTTTATATTTGTAATATATATTATTATTTGTTTAATTCAAAGTCACGGAGTTAGACAATCAATCAATGTAAAAATATGAATTTTTTTTTTTATTTATATTTATTTGTTAATTTGAGCCGACATGCGATTTAACAATAGGGAAATATTAAAGTATGAAAAATTATATTAGTAAATAAATATATTAAACACCTTCATCCATAATCAAGGGGTTGGAGACCTTATGAAATTCTAATTTTTTTATTTCTCGAAACCTTTGGCTTTAATAATATTACATAAAGAAAGGCAGTTTTAAAATAGTTTAATTGATATTATATTATATTTCATAGAATAGATAGTTGATTTATGAATTTTAAACAAAATCGTTGGAGCATATTTTGAGGACGAAAAAGTACATCAGTAAAGTTGTACTACTTTTTGGCCGATTTTGTTTAAAAGCTCATTTACTCGAGATCGGGGGGGGGGGGTGCCTTACTTAAATATAAAATTTCAACCTCGTAGCTCATTTCATTCATGGTTAAAAATGCCCACACACACACGGCCAATTTCCTCAACCCACTTTTTTGGATTCAGGGGGCCTCAAAACATGTACAGTATATCCATCAAAACTTCGCCATCGAATTTTTGACATGATCGGAATACTTTCTATTTAGTTCATATATAGTGTAAGAGAAAGTAAAAAATTTAAGAGGCGCCTGTATTTAGTAGAATAGGCAACCACACTTACTTCTCTGTACAATTGATGATTGCCTCTTTAGAAAAAAAAATCTGTACAAGTGCTTAATATTACTTTCTCTTACCCCAATTTTTTCCTTCGATCTTTCCATACATATTATAATCTAAATAAAAATTGGTTTTAAATTTTGATAAGTTTTTAGTGTAGAATCAAGTTTTAAAAACTCATTTTTGTTTTAGATAGATCTCAAGTTTTAGAATTCGAAAACAATGAACTCAAAAAATCTTTGTTTCTGTGAGAATCTTTGGAAAACCATAAAAAATAATTTTTTTTTTTAAATTTAATTTTGAACAAGAATTTAATTTTCCACGTCACTGATACAAATCAATTCATTTGTCCCTATTTTTTATTTTTGAAATATTTCCACAATTACCACGAGTTTTTATTTGAATTAAGTTTTTCTTTTTAATCGAATTTAAAGAGCAAAAAAAAAAAAAAAGAGGGGGGAGGATTAACTCTCTTGAATTCTGAACTAAAAAAAAATCGATGTTGTGATACGAGAAAGGGGGAAAAAGAGAAGGAACAAACATTTTTATTTTATTAAAAAAAAAAGTTTAAAAGTAAACTTTTTCATCCATCAATAAATTCTTTAAATATTTTTCCATTAAAAAAAAAAAAAAATTAATAGAGTAATAATTAATATAAAACAATTATCTTATTAAAATATTAAAGAGCCATTTATTTAATTAATTAAAAAAAAAAAAATTTACTATTTTATTAGAAATGGAGACTCATACAGAGATTTGAATTAAATTTCTTCAAACATTTTTCTTTTATTCTTTTTGAATAGAAAATTGATACAAATATTTCCGTAAGGAGAAAACTCTAAACTCAAAATTTTATCTGAGTGTTTAGATCGAATTTAGCTTTTATTGAGGGTATAGCTTAGATTAAATAAAAAAAATAAAAAAATACGCTT
>JAKCPI010009362.1:0-47917 GCA_023213315.1 Euborellia annulipes | reverse complement strand
ACCTCCATTATGACGTAATAAACACAAAAAACAATAGTTTCCCAATTTGTTTATATAGTATTGTTGACTGTATTATTTTGAACTCCAGTAACAATTAAATGTTGTTTTCTTTTTCTTAATATTTGCTTTATTATTTCCTGCGTATTTTACAATAAATACATAACCTAGACATGGCATTAATTTTTAACACTGTCAACGCTTTGGCTGTTACCTGTTACAGGTCTATTCTCTAAGCAAAAACGTTAACTTTTAACATCTGTAAATAACATTAATTCATTTTAACACTTCCTTGCCTCAAATCGGTATTCTGTAAATAAAAATTTTTAAATAGCGTTAAAAACTAATGTCTTGTCCAGGGGGTGCCTTTATATTTTAACGTCTTGTTTAAAATAAAAATGGCGTCCTTAACCTAAAAAGTAAGGTTATGATTTTGATAGCTTTGAAATAAACATGTTAACGTCGCTGTTAAAACTTCATTTAGATAATAGCATTTTTTAACCCTGATTGTTTTTCCATTACTTTTTAACATCCATTTGTTTATATTAAATTTTAACGTCTGTTTTTAGAGATAGGTAGGAGAATTAAAAATTAATTTCAATTAATTACATGATTTAAATACGTATAGGCCTATATCACTTGTATATTTATGTCCAATTAAATTTAAAAAAAAAAGAAGCCCGCCCCCCCCCTGTTTCGGTTTGTGCAGATAGTAATTTGCGAAATTCCTTGAATATATAATATATTAGAATCTAATTAGAATGAATAAATATTGACTTTTGATCCAAAAGCGAAAAAAAAAGAACATGTCAAAGTCTCTTTAGAAATAAATAAAAATAGAAATGAAGTCAGCAACAACTTTTTATTTAATATTCATTTGTTAAAGAAAAGTCAAAGAATAATAATGATAAGGAAAAGAGTATTTAAGCAAAAAAAAAAAAAGAAATAACTAACTGATAGAGAAACCATTTAATAAATTTGGGCCGTTTGATTGGATTACTAAATGCATAACCCGCTTAAGGCGAATATCCAATTCCCCCTTATTCTAAATAGATAAACCTAAATTCATACCCGGAAAAAAAAATGAACATTTAGATTGTAATTATATATAGGAAGGAGGGAGCAAGAGCCTGCCTGCACTCTAGGGCTAATAATATAAAAATCAGTGCAGTAATTTCTGAGATTATGGGTTACAAATATTCAAAAGGACTTTAGTTTTTTTTTTTTTTTTTTAGAAAATTGAGAGTCAAATTTTAAAAGTTAAAAATTTCACAGTTATTGCTATTATTAAATAGAAATGTTTTTGTTGAGTTTAAATAAGAAAAAAAAAACCACCTATCTCGGTTTGTGCAGATAGTATTTGCCAAATTTCTTATGTAGAATCTAGTTAGAGTATAATAAGATCCAAGGTTTCGATCACTCTTCATCAGGAGCAAATTCAAATCAAATTCAGAAGTGAGTGATTTCAGTTCCTGATGAAGGCCGTAGAATTAATGAACGAATCTTTTTAGAAATAAATTTGCATTTCAATTTAATAAATGAAATCATTTAAGCGTCGATCTTCCTCAAGTCAAGCAAATATTGATGGCCAACGAATAAGAGAAGCAAACGAATTTAAATTTCAAATTGGATATTGTCTTGAGCATGTCGGCCGAAACGTCGAAAATTAAATACCTCACTTGATGAGTCTTACTGCATATTGAGGGAAAAAACCCCATCAAAATCCGTTAAGTAGTTTCAGAGTTAACAAATAACAAAGCAAAAATTAAATTTTCTTTTTTTTTTTTTTTTTTTTCATTAATTAAAATTAAATCAATTAGCAAATAATAATTGTGAGATTTAATTTTTGCTTTGTTGTTTATTAACTCTGAAACTACTTAACGGATTTTGATGGGGCTTTCTCCAATTTATTAGTTTTTTTCTAATTTATTTGTTTAGTTTACTTCGTTCAACTACTGTTTTTTTGCTTTTTGCTAAACCACCGTATTTTGGGTGGCAAAAAATAATTTTTTTTTTTATAAATAGCTTTGATTGGTCTTTAATTAAATTACTCTCTTTGCATTTTCCCTCAGAGAGAGAGAGAGAGGGGGGGGAGGGGAGGGGAATTTCTAAAAACAAATCCAATTAAATTCTCAAGCGAGCCCTAAAATAAATAAATAAATAATATAATGAGACGAAGGGAAAGTTTCTCAACCACCATTCTACCCCTAAGGGTGGGGGGGGCAAAACGAATTAGGAAGTGAATACAAAAATAAAAAATAAATATTCTTTGTGTTATTAGAGCAGCAGGGTCAAAAAAAAGTGAAAATCCAAAAATCATTAACGCTCGATTTTTACAAAAAAAAAAAAGTGCAGATAACAAAAATTAATTTATTTTAAACTTTTTTCTCTAAGGATATAAATAACAAATTAAAAATTAAAAAACTCTCTTCAATTTCGATGAAAAAAATCTGGTGTGCCAACGTCTTAAGTTCTGTGCTTGTCACACCAGATTTTTGTGTCGAGTCTCTAAACGCATATTAATAAAATCATTATTTCCGGTTGCGTGATGTATAATCAAAACATACTCATGTTTATGTTTTAAATTTCATCTACGATTTATATATAGTTTAGATTTTATAATAAATTAAATAAAAACAAAACACATTTTTTGTTGATTTTGCAACAAGCAGGTGGAATTTGCTTAAATAAACAAAACGCAATCGATACCTAATTATTTTTTTTTGTTCTAAATAAAAACAAACAAAAAAAAGAACATTTTAAAATATGAAAATTAATTTTTTTTTTTTGACTTAAAAGAAAGGAAATTTAATTAAAAAATTTCAATTTGCCCTCCTCCATTTATCTTGAATGGATCTCTCTTTCCCTCTTTACTTTTAATTATCATTTGTATAATAAAATAAAAAAATAATTTCCCCCTCCAGCCTTCTACCCTTCAGAGAATTTGTTTCCTGCGAAAATCCGTCAAGTAGTTGAGATTTAATAATCGGTAAATTCGTTTCTAAATTTGTCTTTAAGTTGTATAGAAAGGGTTCATTTGTTTGTAATCTATGAATCATTTGATGATTCGCGCCCTTGAATAGGAGGGAGGGAGAAGTAAATTAATAATAATTGAAAGCGATCAGGGCTCGGGGCTGGGGGGCTAATTTGAATTAATGATATCTCTCTGTTCTTTAATTCCCTAAAAGTGAATGATTTTTTATAATTATCTCCTTGTTGTGGATATATCCTAAAAGGCGACGTTCTCCCGATTAAAACGATATGTCACACTTGCATCTTTGTTAAATGAAATTGTTTGAGCCGCACTTGGAGCATCTCTAATTTTATTTTATTATTACTAAATAATAAATGCGACAATTAAATTAATTTATTAATAAATAATTTTTTTTTTTTAATTAGTTCAATAATTAAATAAAATATTTTTAGATTTAGTTAAAAATTTCTTCTTAAATTCCGCAATTGTTTAATTAATTAGTATTTATTTAAGAACTCTGAAATTCTGCTTAGAATCCAATATAATTTCCATCGCTAACGTGAAGCGAACTCACGACCCGTATCACAAGCGGCGAGTGCTCTACCCCTGTGCTACGCTCCCAGGAGTTTCAATTGTCATTTATTAATTTCAATTGTTGCATTTTATTCAAATAGAAAAGGTTTAAATGGAAAGCATTCTCCAATTATTCCTTTTATTAAGCTCATTGTTGTTTATTAATTGTTTAAAAAACAATAATTAATATATAAAATATAATTAATAATAATAGAATAATTAAAGTAATTTTGATATATATATATATATATATATATATATATATATATATAAATATATATTCTCTACATCTTTTTGAAAAATAGAAAATGATGATGAGGTAGTTTATTTAATTGTTTTGTAAATAATTCCTTTTCCAGTCGACGGATTGTTATGAAATTTGATCCAAGGATTAAAGATTAAGCTCTTAATTGTTAAGATTAAGTTTCAGTTGATTTGGTCCACGGGATGCTGAGGAAATTATAATTTTTATGTGTCAATATTATTGCACTCTTGGATCTGATACACTTTAAATCAAAATATAATTTTACAGGTTTCTAGAACTATGAAATTTCATCCTTTTCTGGCGAGTGGTTACAGAGATAGAATACTCACTTTGACTGCGTTTTTTCTTCAATTTGCTATTACTCTTGCCCATCTTCTCTGTTGTTGTTGTTGTTGTTTATAAAGACACAGACACACACACTCACTCACTTGCACACAGACACAACGTTGTTGTTGTTGTATTTTTAAAACAAATTAAATGTCCACATTGTTGTTGTTGTTGTTGTTAGCACTTGTATGTGACACGAAAGACGGAACAGGTTGTGAGTTGTTACGTTTTGCACGGTGCGCCAGTGACTGGCTTGACTGGATGGCCTGCGAGCTGCGAGCCCACCAGAGAGAGAGAGAGAGAGAGAGAGAGAGAGATGCCGATAGCAGCGCGCCAAACGGATTGGGCTTTAAACACCACGTGCTTAACACGTGCGTTATCCCCCCCCCCCCTCCCCCCGGTGTTATGTCTATCATCTATCAGAGAATGTGCAATTTGTTCTGTAACCACTGATCAGAAAAGGATGAAATTTCTACTAATCATTTTTAATATATTTGTTAAATAAATATGACTCGAGGATAGGTGACCCTCAAATCAGGTCCTGAAAATTTGTCATAATAATTAAAATATTAATCTTGTGTCCTGGACCAAATTTAATAACAATCCGTCAAGTGGAAGGGAAATTATTTTATAAAAAAAAAAGAAAAAAATTAAATTAAGTAGGCTATAAGATGATAAATGATGTCAACAGGAAATTTTATTTCTTTAAATTATATAAAAGTTGATAAATTGGGATTCCCAAATGATGGGAAGAAAAAAATATAAGAGATGTAGAATATATATATGTATATATAGGGTTAGATAGATGAGATCTTTTTCTACATCTTCTAGATTCGTTGATAATCAATTGAAAATTAAAATAATTAAATGCTCAAACTATAATAATTCAATTAAATATTATTTAAATTTAATTTTAATTAATTAGGTTTTCAATTTGAATAAAAAAAAAGAGATTAAGTTATAAAAATGGCTGATTTATATATTTCTACATCTCTTAGATTATATGGCAAAGAACGTGAAATTAGAAACATTATTTCGTAGTCTCGTTTTAATCAGAATCAGGGGGTGAGAATTTGAATTTTAAAGTAAGAAAGAGGTTATGATTGGATAAATATATACAATCTACATCTCTTGGTTTCTTTTTCTAATCAATTAAAAATTAATTCAATTAAATCTTCTTGTTGAGATTTAATGGTAAGGAGGCTATATATCTATATATACAAATTCCTTTGATTATTCTATTATTACATTTTATTATTAATAATTATCTTGAATCTTTTATAGGATTTAAGCATTTAATCTCCCCCCCCCCTTGTCCATGAGGCCGATGAATTTGGATACCGAATGCTATAAATAAATGTGCCTGGATAATTCGTAATTAAAATATTTCTGTATCGTTTAAAAGTGTATATGGCCTAAGATGCCGAAATGACCGAAAAAATAAACAACAAACAATGGGCCTAATTAAGATAATAATTGGAGGATGCATTCCATTTAAATCTTTTCTAATTGAATAATATGCAACAATGGAAATTTATAAATAAATAAATTGAATTTTTATTTAAATTAATTAAATTAAAAACCAAGAGATGGTATTTAATGAGAAATAATAAGAAGAAATGTTTAATTAGATAAAAAAAAAAAATTCAATTTAATTATTGGTTTATTTAAATCTCTCATTTATTATTTTAGGAAAAAAAATAAAGTAAAATTAGAGAGGCTCCAAGTGCAGCTCTAGCAATTTCTTTTAACAAAGATGCAAGTGTGACGTATCGTTTTACTCGGGAGAATGTCTACTTTTAGAATATTTAAAAAAAAAAGTATTGCAGTCCCTCTAATAATCAATTAAAGAACGTAATGAAGCTCAAAATATATTTAGTTTAATTTATATGCCGTTTCATTAAATTTTAATTCATATCGGAGGCTCTTTCAGTTCAAATTATTATTAATTTTTAAAAAATGTTTTTAAGATTGCAAAAAAAGAGGAAAAATATTTGAATATTCACCATAAGATGTTGAAATCGATGAGATGACCTCATGGAGGCTCTTCCTGAAACAATACAAACAAATGTTAATCAACAAGCTCATTATTTATTTTTAGTGAGAGATTACTAGCTGCGCGGCCCAACTTTAAGGCGTCAAATTATTTCGAAGTGAGTCCTTTCTTTCGTTCGTATTTAATTCTAATAATTTTTTTAATTCAAAACACACTAGCAGGTCTATTCTCTAAAAATAGGCGTTAAAATTTAACATCATGGCTTTAAAAAAGGAAAGTAATAACACCAGCGTTAAAAAATTGATATTCTCTAAACGAAGTTTTAACAGCGAAGTTATTTTTTGTTGCTTATATCTCAAAGCTGTCAAAATCATAACCTTACTTTAGGTTAAAGACGCCATTTTGATGCGTTAAAATATTAAACGCTCTCCCTAGACAGAATATAGCAATTTGAGGCAAGGAGGTGTTTAAAATAAATTAACACTTATTTCAGATGTTAAAATCTAACATTTTTGCTTAGAGAATAGACCGGTAGATGAGTATTCCCAAAGGATCCTCTTAATTTTCTTTATAAAATAAAAAAAATCCGATGAAAATCCGTCAACTAGTTCCAGAGTTAAGGAGTTATAAAGTAAAAATTAAAGCTAAATCTCCCAATTATTATTCTATAACTAATTATATTTAAATTAAATTTTAATTAATTTTTTATTAATTTAAAACTCCATTGTATTAATTAAAATTTAATTCTTTTTGCGAGATTTAATAATTATTTTAAATTATAATTAAAACATTTTATTCAATTTCACATGTGAGAAATAAAAATAAATATTTAGAAGAGAATTAATTAAATAGTCCTGCTCCAAGGGCAAATTTTGTAAATTGTTTTTTTAGAATAAATTTCCAATCAATTCCAATAGCATGTGTGACGTGTCGTTTTACTCGGGAGGAAGTCTACTTTTAGAATATATTACAAAAACACGGTATCAATTATAATGATTTTGTTTGTTTGTCTCATCTCTCAGAATATAGTGTACCGATTTGTAAAATTCTTTCAATCGCGGATAATTGAGTATAATAAATATCTAATTTTAATTTTAATCTAATCGGTTTAGAGGTTTTTTTTTTATTTTTTACTCATTGAAGCCCTGAAGGTTAGTGAAAATAAACAACAAATTGATGTCGGAAATTTCTTTTTAATAAAAAACAAAAAAAACAAAGCGTTTTTATATCTTGGTCTTTGGATCAATAAAAGAGAAAAGGCCCCGAGGGAAGACTTGACTCCCTTTTTTTTAGGGAGAGGGAGGCAACGTTTGCAGAAAAGTGAGAGAGGGAGTTTATTTTTTATTTTTAAAGGGAACCTTCCCTCTCGCGTTCCTTTTAAATTAAGCTATTTTACAATTGTGCAATTTTTTTTAATTAACTCCAACAACAACAACAACAAAAGGAAATAAAAAAGAGAGTGAGAAATCACCCCTGGGCAATTACGTAGCTCCCTTTATTCGAGATTATTAACAGAGATGAAAGAATTAAAATTTAATTTATAGGATGATAATTGTGAGATTTATTTGGGTGTGTGCTTGGTCGTTAGGGCTGCCACCTTTCGAAAAATACATTCATGATTAAAAGATAAGGAAAAAGTACAGAGCGTCAAAATAGAGTATCATTTATTTTAGTTAAGCCGAAATAAGTAACAATACTTTATTATAAATGAACGCTTTCAAAGAGAAATTTAAATATATATATATATATATATATATATACGCTCTACATCCCTTAGTTTTTGTGCTAATCTATTTTAGGAGTCCGAGGGAATTCTTTTTCTTAACTCCTTTATAAATAAATTTGTAATTATCGTTAGCAGTACGTAAATAAAGAGAATGAAATTAAATGAATGACGGTGCGTTTGTCCTTTTAGAGAGAATGCTTCTTTGTTTTTTTCTTTTTTTTATTTTCTCTGCCTTCGTTTAAGTTCTTGGAACGCCTGAATTTTATTTAACCGAGAAAGAAGAAAAGCAATTTGTGTTGCCTATTCTTCAGGCGATTAAATGGAATTAAATTAAATTCCCTCTCTCTGCGTCTGTTCATTTAGACAGCCATTTTATTCAAGTGTGAATTTTATTAACAAAGAAATATAAAAAAAAAAATAGTGCAAATTGTTAACAATTAAATTTAACAATAAAAAAAATAAAAATTTAATAAATAAATAAAAGTATGACTCAAGTCAAACCTAAAAAAAAAAAAAATTTAATAATAAAAATAATAATGATAATAAATAAAAATATTAAATTTTAATTTTTATTATTATTAAATTTAATTGTTAACAATTTGCATTATTTTTTTTTTTTTCTTTATTGTTAATCAAATTCAATAATTTTTATATTTTAATAATAAAAATGAAAATTTAATTTTATTATTCTTATTATTATATTAAAATAAATACAGTATTTGTAAGATTTAATTATTTTAATTTTTAATTCCCATTAATTTTGAACCCAGAAACTAGGGGATGGGTTTTAATGGAGGTTTATTATTTTTCTAAAGAATTTTCCTATTTTTAAGCTTATTTTTTTTTTTTTTTTTTAAATATCGAGGTGTAATTTTGAATTAGGCCTTTTTTAAGACAAATTTTTGAATTAAAAAAAAAAAGAATTAAAAATAATTAATTATTAAATTTAATAAAATTTTTGTGAATACACTCAGGGGCGTATATAAGGGGGGTGGACGAGGGGTCCGCCCCCCTCCCCCGAAATTTTTCAAATCTATATACATATATACGGGAATAGAGCCAATATCTATATTTTAGTTTGAAAAATGGCGTCGCATAAATAAAAGATATAAAAAAAAAATGAAATAAATTTATATTAATAAATAAGCAATTTTTTAATACAACTTTTGTCTTTGAGGGGGCCGGGCCCCTCGGGGCTCCGGTATATTTCTGTGTATGGGGGTTAAAAATGAGTTGGAGCCCCCCCCCCCCCCGCCCCCGAAAAAAATTACTATATTTAAAAGAAAATTTGTTAAGAATCAATTGAATTGTTTGTTTATTTCAGAAATAATATTTATGTTTAATTGTTGCTAGTTAATTGTTGGCAATAATAATGGTAAAACAATCCAGCATAACCTAAAAGATGCAAACATCTGAGCAGTTCTCAATCGCGTCGCAACTCAGCTATTTGAGAGATTAAAGTTTTTTTTTTTTTTGCTTGGGAATTCTTCTTTGAAGTCCCCCCCCCCCCCCTCTCTCTCCGCCCCCTCCGGACGATTAAATTTCTCTTCCACAGAGAGAGAGGATATCTAAAAATAATATTTAGAAAATATAAAACGCCACTCATTCTGATAATGCCTATTTAACGCTTTGAGAAATGAATCTTGAAAAAGATCAGCTGCAAAATAAATTCATTTTTTTTTTTTAATAATTTGGTTATTAAAATAATAAATTATTATTATTATTATTATTCAACAAAGAAATATTGTTGTAATAATTAATTTAATTTGTTTATAAAAAGTAGGTAGAAATTCTAGTTAATGATTTAAGAATTGTATAGGCCTATATATATATATTTATATACGATCTACATCTCTTAGTTTCTGTGCCAATCAAACAAAACAAAAAAAATAAATAATTGAATTGAATCTCAAAAGGTTTAATTGTTGGATGGTGAAGAGGTTAAGGCAGCAGCTAAAAGAAAAATATAAATAATTGCTATATTTATCAATTCTATCGACGTTTCGGCAGTTTCTTCAGAATTTTAAAAATCCAATAAAATATTTATTTTTTCTTTTGCTTAATCTATCATAAAGATGTTTTTTTTTTAATGTTAAATACAGATTTTTTATTTTTTTACAATAAATTAATTAAGTCTTATTTTTAAATTGAAAATTGTAAAAATATTTAAAATTTTGAATTTATATGAATCTGATTTGTTTTGCATTTGTGGAAGAAGTAGAATTTTTTTGATTATTTGTCATGCCTCCTTACAGAAATGTCTTGTGCTACGAGTTGATTCCATCTTCGGTAGATTAAGGAAAATAAAAGAGTATTTATTTTTATATTTTGTTGGATTTTTAAGGTCCTGAAGAAGGCCGAAACGTCGCCAGAAATGACAAAGCAATGCTTTTTATGCTTAACCCCCTCATTATTAAATCTCACAATTATTTTTTAATTAATTATCTTCTAATTTGTTGTTGAATAATAAACAAGAGAGAATCCACTTTGCGTTGTTGTTGTTGTTGTTGTTGTTGTTTAACCTTCTAATTAATTTCCTTCTCATCTTCTTATCAATTTTATCTAAAATAAAAAAAATGTAGGAATTTTATCAATCAATAAAATATGTAAAATATATGATTGGGTCCCAAATGGGGATTTGGAATTTAGAGATTTTACTTTAAAATATCATTTCTTTATTCATTTTTCCAGATTTTAAGATTTTATTTTTAAATAATTTATTATATTTCTTAAAATATTTAATAATAATTGTTTTTTGATTGATAGCAATAATTTAAAAAAAATAACAATTATTTTTGGCCAACAATCAAGCATTGTTGTTTCTTTTAATTATTAATTAATTTGATCAAATTAAAGATTTATTTTGAGATGAATTAAAATAATATATTATTTCAATATAAAATATTTCTTTTCTCATTAAATAAGATTGAAATTGAATTTTTATAGGATTAAATTTCAATTTCAATTTGTTTGTTTGTTTGTTTATGTGGTCAAGCGAGTGGAAGCCCCAGGTGTGAAGGAGATGGAGGATATGACGATGACCTTGCCTTGTTTGCCACGTGACCTGCTCGCAAATGACACCCATATCCTGGCATTTGCTTTTTTTTTTTTTTTGAACATTTTTGCCCATCACCAAGCAACAACCTTCAATGTAAATAGAAATTGTCACCTCTGACTTTAGTTTATAAATTAATAATTAGAAGATTTAATTGATTACAAAAGAAACTAAGAGATGTAGAATGTATATATTTATACAATTTACATTTAAATTAAAAAGTTAATTAAAATAAAATTTAATAAAATAATTATAATTAGAGCATTTAAAGGTAATTAATTTTTAATTGATTATCAACGAATCAAGAAGATCTAGATCATATACAAATATATATATATGATATAGATAACCTCTTTCTTATTTAAAATCTTGATATATAAATTTTACGTGTAAGAGCGATTAAATCATAGATTTTTTTATTAGAAAAAAAGATCTCATCTATCTATCTAAGTTGCCAAGTGGACCACATAGCGAGCGAGAGAGCGAGCGAGGAGAGACGTCAATTAAGAATCGAGATCCTCTTAATCTGTCATCGGGATTTGTGTATCGAGTGACAGGCGAAGAATTCCATCTCGATCGGATGGGGATTATAAATTTCAATTTAAATGGGAGTGGAAATGTGGGGGGAGGGGAGGGGGAGGGGGAGGGGCGCTGATTTATTTATTAAAAAGATATCTATTATAAGTGTGAATTCACCATTTTCTCTATGATGAGTAAAAATCAAATTTCTAAATTTATGTTAAATATTTTATTTGTTTTTCACGTATTTTAAGTAAACTAATAAAATTGGATAAGAGATAAAAACAAATTATAAAAAAACAAACTAGCAAATAAATAAATAAATAATGAGCAATCTTGTTGATTAGCTTTTCAAGGCTGAGCGAATGGATCCCACACCTCCAGCCACTCTTGCTCTCTCTCTCTCTCTCTCTCTCTCTCTCCTCTCTCTATTCGAATCACCCACGGAGACGATAAACAAACAAATATTGAGGATGAGATATTTAATGAATTTTTAAATAAAAAAAGAGGTTATTTATATATATGTATTTATATACGATCTACATCTTCTAATCAAATTTTTAGAAATCAAAATAATAATAAAATCCCCTAAATAGTGTTGTCTAAATTATAATTTAAATTAAAGTTTAATTAAGTATTTAATTTTATTAGATTAATACTCAAAAATTGATTTAGTCTATATAAAAACAAACGTGAAATTAGAAACATTTCAGAGCCTATATCCCCCCCCCCCCCCTCTTTTTTTTTTTTTAAAATCCCCCCCCAGCACCCCCGCACCCTGGGGCCCACCGGTGGGAACCACTGGCTCGTTGGTAAGTTTTATTTTACTTTTTTTAATAATTTTCTTTAAAATATATTAATTCAAATAAGTGGATTGAAAATTTTATTAATTAAAGAGGATATTATATATATATATTTATATACAATCTAGATCTTTCAAGTTTTTTTATTAGAGTTTTATTGAAAAAGAGGTTAAATTTTAATTGTTTGAATTATTATATAGATTAAAAATAACAAACTGCCTCGGATAACTGTATAAAAAACGCAGCATCCACTTGACGAAATTTCTTTGCGCTATAGGCCCCTAGCAACAAAAATTTATTAAAATGAGAAAAATTTATAACTGTCTATTTTATAGCTATACTATTGATATATTCACAACAACAACAACAACAACAATCAGAGCAACCCTCTCTCTTCTTCTTTTTCTTTTTATTATTACTCGTATTATCAACGATCTCTTTCTCTGACGTAGTTGATGATGATGATGATGATATTCCATTCAAAAAAAAAAAGAGCCTTACAAGCTGCTCTTCTCTCTCTCGTGTTTTTTTATCTTCTTTTATTATAAACACAAAGTCAGAGATCGGATAAAAAAAAAAAGGAAAATGTGCTTAATAAAGATATCAAGTCTTAAGAATATTTCCTCTTCTCTTTTTTTTTTTTTATTAAATCAGCAGTTGTTATCAGCAAGTGTGACGTCACAGCGATTGGAAATAATTATAATAATTTCAAACATTCCTCTATGGAGGATTTTCCCTTTGAAGCGTTTTGAAGGGTGACATGAAGGCTATGCACTCCCCTTGTAAAACAAAAAATCTGGTGTGACAAGCACAGAACACAAGCAAAGTTGTGTGCTAGTCACACCAGATTTTTTTCCAATGTTGATTCATAGAACGTGTCCCCATGGAGATAGAACACCTTGGACTCAACTCACTCGTCGCATTCTTGGTCACGTGCCAAGGTAGGAAGAAATGAAAAAAATCTGGTGTGACTGACCTCACTTGTCCGTACTTATTATATAAATAAGCAAATGAAATGAATTCAATTGCATTGCCCCTCCCACCATATTTTATGAAAAATTTAACCGTTCTTATCACTTAACTGATAACAAATTTATAGCACAGAGGGAGTGAACGGTAAAAATAATTCTTTCATTCTTCGCAGGAATAAATCTTTTAAATCTCAATGTTAATAATTGAGATGTCTCTTTGGGTTAAATTTTATAACAATAGATCGAGTGGAAGGAAAATAGATTAATTTTCTTTAAATTATATAAGAGTAAATAAAATGGCATTCCAAAATGAAGTGGAAAAGAAAATATAAAAGATGTAGAGGATATATATATATATATATATATATATAATATTTCATTGTTGTTATTATTATATTTTATAAAAAAATTTATATATTAATAATTATCTTGTAATTGTTATGGGATTAATAAACAACAATGGGCCTAATTAAAGTAATAAATGAAGAACGCATTCCATTTACATCTTTGAATAAAATTTTTTTTTTAATAATTGACTAAATTAAAAACCAAGAGATGATCTTTAATGAGAAATAATTAGAAGAAATCTTTAATTAGATTAAAAAAAAAATATTTAATTTATTTATTTAAATCTCACATTTATTATTTAGTAAAAATAAAAAATAAAATTAGAGATGCTCCAAGTGCAGCTCTAATTATTTCTTTTAAACAAAGATACAAGTGTGACGTATCGTTTTACTCGGGACAACGTCTAGATTCATATCTTTTGATACACTCAGGGCAATACCTAAGACGTCCTCTCTAAACACCCCGAGACGAATAAAAGTTGGAAAGTTTTACAACTCTGTCATCTTTTTTTTTTTTTTTTTTAACATCCCAAAGACGAACACAAATTTGTCCCTTGAGGCAGAAAATGATGATCCCTTTTTCTTTCTTTCTTAAACAAGTTGATTAGATTCCAAGTCGTGATGTCATTTGCATAGAACGTGCATGCATGCATGCATGCACATAGACACGCCCACAAAACGTTCATACATATCCAATTGCAATGTGTACACATTAATTAATGGACAAAATCGAAAGCGGATATCAATTTAAATAGACAACAACAACAAAGTTGTTTTTATTGCATGCTTTAAGAATAAATTTTAATTTCAATTTCGATTGCTATGAAATTGTGCTTCGTGGGGTTTTGATTCTTAACCTATAAGCTTATTTAACCTCTTTTTTCAATAATGCTCTAAAAGGCAATAGGCTCTGAAGTGTTTCTAATTTCACGTTTGTTTTCATATAAACTAAAGATATGTAGAAATAGCTATACGTAAATGAGGCATTTAAAATTTAACCTATAAAATAAAATATTTAATTAAACATTAAAATAAATTATTATTATTTTGATTTCTTTTTAGGCCAGCCGAAATAATTGCAAATTAGGGCTTTATGGTATAAGGCGATTCCTGAAAATGTTTGCTGTTTTATTTCTCCCGTCAAATCATCAGCAGCAATTCTTAGGTTATTATATATATGTAATTATATACGATCTACATCTCCTAGTTTTTCTGCAAATCCTCTACCATTTCAAGAGAAATTGAGACTAAATGGGAATTAACACTTTTAAATTTAAAGTTGGGAAGGGATGAAAATAAAATTAAAAAAAAAAAAACAAATTAAAGTAAAAAATGTTTAAAATATTATTTTATTAAGTATTTTAATTTTGTTTATTATTATTTATTAATTTATTTATTTTTCAAATTTAAATTTAAAATTGTTTAAATAGAAATAAAAAAAATAAATAATTTAATGTCACAAATAATATAAAATGAAAAATTCTATAAAATTTGGAGATCTTATTAGAAAATTCTTTAAATCAGATTGAATTGAAAATCATATAAAAAAGTTAAAGTTAAAGAAATATTATATCGACAAGAGATGTAGAAAAAAACAATTTATCTCGTAATACTCAATGGCCCTCGTGGTCGGGTGGAGCAGCTAGTTCAATATAATTATTTACTTTTACCTTTCACGTCTCGTTATTTGCCTTAGGATAATTGTTTTTTTTTTTTTTTTTTTTTTGATTCATAAATGAATTGATAATTAGTTGAATGGTCATAAACGTTAACAGCAATTAACGCACACTTCACACCTGTTACTGGCAAAAAAAATAAATATCCTCTTGTATAACAACTGTTTCAATCAATTACGCCCCCCTACAGCTGGCTGCGGCGGACCATCGCTTTTCTTAATTATGAAAAGTAAAATACATATTCCAATCCAGTGCCTGCTTGAGGATTTGTTTACATTCATAGAATACACAACTGCAAAGAATACTTAAATATTTCTCTATTCATTTCCTATGGGAGAAATCGTAACTTTAGGAATTAATAACTCAAAAAGTTATAGGAATTTCGGGACCTCCATAACGTCCTTTATAAGACTGCAAAATTTCGTCTCAAAATTCCAACGGGTAGTTGGTCAAACTGAGCGTGACAGACGGACACATCGGCTTTGATAAGGCATGACAAAACTCAATGCTTTCCAATGGGCAAATTCATTTTCGGACCTCCCCTTATGAGAATTTGCGGAACCCGAGGTCTCTCCATAAAGAATGCAGAAAGATTTTGGCATGTTGGTCAAACTGAGCGTGACAGAAGGACAGACAGACGCTCCCCTATTATATATTCAATATATAAATAAACAAAAAGGATATGTTTGTAGTAGATTTTAAAATTTTGCTGGGACAGATCGTTGAGGTAATGGATATGGAGAAAATATACACCAGCGAGTTGCTTTCCACAATTAAAATAATTTATTCTGCAAATATTTCGGAATGCCTACTCAATCCATCTTCAGTGCGTCAACTGGAACTGGAACGTCAACTGAATGGCTTCTCATACAAAAAAATTTTATCATTAACACACGCTCCACATAAGTGTAATGTACGTATATTCATATTGATATAATGTTGTAAAAAATTGCCTATCAGCTGTACTATGTATATCTCTTAATGTTCCAGTTGACGCACTGAAGATGGATTGCGTCGGCATTCCGAAATATTTGCAGAATAAATTATTTTGAGATGGGAGTGAATTCCTGACATTAACTTGCGTTTTTATATTTTAATTGTGGAAAGCAACTCGCTGGTGTATATTTTCTCCATATCCATTACCTCAAGGATATTTTTGTGTCTTGGAGGACTTTTAGGGTATCGGAATCGAGGCATTGTGTCTCCAAGAATCTGCAAACATTTTGGGCATTCCAACAGTCAAGTGACGGAAAGAGGGAGATGGTGTTAGGTTCCCCCAGCCTTTGAATCCGGAAGGAAGGTGGATCGGCCACCATCCCCAGGACTACGATCTAACTATCATTCATCACCAAGAAGTCAAATCGTCTATATTGGCTGGGTGCGAAGTTAGGTAGTGGGGAAACCACGATCGCTCGCAGCGCCCGCCGTGGCCAAACAAGGAACTTTCGGAGGCCCAACCGTCACTAATTACTATTGAAATTTACGTATTATTACGCATTATTAACCGAAAATAATCAAATATGGGTCACGAAACGTGCTGCGTAGTTAACTGCAAGAACAGTGATCACAATAAATTTCCACAAGCAAGTTGGAAACGAGAACAAAGAATGAAATGGAAAGAGAAAAAAGTAAGCTAACCTATAAACCAACAATTCTTTCTAATATTTTTTGTATGTTGTAGCAAGTATCACGTAATTTACTCTTTGTTTTATTTCAGTGTCGAGGCGAGCGATGGCTTATCGGATAAGCTGAGGCTTAGTAATAAGAGGGAAAATGTCACTCAAGTTCGAACCCAACTTGCCGAAAAAATTCCCTAACCAAAGTCGAACGTCTGGAGCTCTCTGCTGGAGCAAAAGGGAGTAATCCTCCTCTAATTCTCAGGCACTTAGGGCCTGAGGGATGGACATAGGAATTCAGGGGTAAAACATCACCCGAATTCGAACCATTCCTAGATCGGGGAGCACAATAGATCTGATCTAGAAGGTCGCAGTGCAAAGAGAAGCCCCAGAACAACTAATCAATCAAATCAATCAATTTCAGTGTCGATGGATCGATAAAATTTCTTTATTTCTTCACTTAGGTTAGGTTGCAACGTGGCCGTTCCCAAAGAGGGAACACACTTAGCGCCAATTAGGCCCTTTGTGATACCATGGTGAGGCTATACCCCTTCCCTACCCTAAGAGGAGACTTCAGCCAAAGGCGGATACAAGGGGAGTAACAATAGAATATATGTAAATTATGATGTTACATTGAAATTATTTGTTTGTTTATTTACTCTTTGTAATGACAGCCAGACATTTGACATTTCAAAGTCCTCCGTAATTGCAACAGCCAGTTGGCGCTTCCATCGCGCACCCAGCCAATACTATATCTCGCTATTTATCATTCATTCATTTCTAATTTTTTTTTTGTTATTATAAATCAGTATTGTTTTTTCTTTCTTTGGCCAACCGAAGAGAGATTACAGCAAAAGGGTTAACCTCTCGACCTGAAGGGTGACTACAATAGTGCTACGGAATTGGTGAGTTGTGAGGAGCCATAGCCTAATGAAGGAGGTTATTGTCGATTTGTCGATTTTTACTTACTGAGTAGAGAAAATAGCTCCGTTTATCTTGCCGTTCTGCATGTAGGAGATGTCGTCCCAAGGAGTTCCACTATGCCGGTCCGTTTGCCAAATAATCAGTAATTAGATTGATTCCAATACTATTCCCTGCAGACTCCATTATTGCTAATATCTCTTTGGGCCGATTGAATTGATTGATAACAGAAGACTTTGGGAATCTGAGAATATTATTGCCGATCGAAAATTCATAGCAGAGCTTCCCTGATCAGCTCTCTACTCTGAGTATACCTGTAGTTAGATTAGGGTGGAGTTTGATGGGCAAAGTGGATGTTCTTGGTATCAAAAAAGGCGCATTCTGCCCTACCCATCGATGTATAAAGCGAACATTATTGGTACATACGTACGGCTTATAGCTGGTAGTTTAATAAGGATAGGTGAAAGTGAAGAAAATCTGCAGCTAGTTGTTTTCCATTATTTTATTCCCACCACGTTGACGTTTCGATCCCGGTTGGGATCATCATTTACACATACATAACACCCACCTGTTCTGAGGATGATCCCAACCGGGATCGAAACGTCAACGTGGTGGGAATAAAATAATGAAAAACAACTAGCTGCAGATTTTCTTCACTTTTCACCTATCCTTATTATTGGTACATTAAGGATTAATGATCATTTTTCAAGGCATATTGATAACCATCACGAATAAGTTTATTAACGCTTTATCATGAATGTTTTTAGTTTTGTATTAATTATTTAAATAGTAACCTACTGTACAAAGTTTCGACTACGACTTCTGCAGTCGTTTTCAAGTACTAAGCGCTTGCTCCGATTCAAGTGAACTAACCTCTAAGAGACGTCTAAGTGAAGTTAGTAGCATTTTATATGCAATGAAGTTAGTAACATATCATAACAATCATCCCCAAGAAGTTAGAAGCCATCTTCATAGTGTTTACATAAAAGCTGGATTGTTTTTTGAATTTGATTTTTAACAAAGATGGTACAAAATAATAGTATTTGTACCATCTTTGTTAAAAAATCAATAATTTATTGTAACAATCATGCTTTTTATTTTTGATTTTAAACACTTGCTTTGATGATGGTGTCTAACTTAATGGGCCCCTAGCAAGTGGAACGTAGAAACAACGGTAGCCATCGGTACATTGTATTTGTTAAAAATCAAAACTTCATGGGGATGATACTATATGTTGCATATAATATACTAGTAACCTCACGTAGGGGTTGGAACAAATAAATGCACAGTACTTGGAAACGACTGTAGGATAAGCAGTAGAAATGTTGTACATAATTTATATTTAATACACAATGTGGTCTATAATTAATAAGATATTGATAATTTCAAAATTGAGCGTATAAGGGCGGCAACATACTATCCTGTTTTGCGGGAAGCCGCTGAACGGGATACGTTTTTGCGGGATGACGCCGAGCTGCGACAAATAATTGCCAGAATCTCTTGAACTGCAGAATTGTTTTGACGTACAATGTTATCCAAAATTAAATATGTTTGTGCTCTTGAAGCTTGTGGTATGTTGACACCGAGGCATAGGCGTTATTGGGTGCATCCTTTTCATTGCGTAAATGATGAACTCTTTTTATTCAAATATAAGACAATACCCCGACAAATTTTTCGAGTTTTATCTGTTAAATCTTTTGATGAAGTGTTGAAACCTTACACATCAAACATTTCTGTACTTCGAAAATCGTGCTGCACCGCTTCCACTAGACTAAATGTGCCGTTGTCCTGCTGTCCTGCTTTGCGGCAGCATCATCCTGCTGGTTGCCTCCAGGACAGTATGACCGCACCCACAACAGACAATGGATCGTCACCATCCCGCTAAACGGGAGCTGTTTAGCGGGACGACAAAACAGGATAGTATGTCGCCGCCCTAATGGACTAAGGGGGTAGAAAACTGCTAAATTAAAAACACAATTTGAGTAGATGAATTTTTTCTACGATTAAATTGATATAAAATTATTTCAATTATAAATACAAAACTTGCTAAAATATTGCCTAAAATTAAAACAATAAATGCACCTTCTAAATCTTTTAAAATAAAAACCCGAACAGAAGAAAAAGAAGAAGCCGAATTTCTTCTATCACGAATTAAATGTTGCATCAATTTCTTCCATTCCGACATCCAATCTAACCACTGTGCAATTCCATTCTCATAAAATTGCAAAATAATCTGCTTAAGCTCTCTAGGGAATAACAACTCCGTTGAATAACCTTTAAAGATTAGTGGAAAAAGGATAAAAATCTCTTCTACAACATGCAACTTTGCGGTATAAATTCTGAGCGACGAAATGGAATTGCGAGCCTCATCGCATGGTAGAATTAACGAGAGATTAGAGTCAAGAAAAATATCATTCAGAGAGATCTCTGGATGAAGTTCAATGTAAGAGATATTCCCAAAGAGATATTCATTATCTGTATAATTCCCAATTGTTATAATATCTGTAATGATCTCGCTGGGCATGTTATCAAAGAAAAACGTCCGATTCATCTCGAAATATCTTGGATTCCACTGTTCACTTAATCCTAATAAGAGTGGATCAGGGATAAAAGTAGGTGAAAAAATATTCCGTCCAAAAAGATATTCACAAAATTCATTGAATTTACAGATGATCTGTAATTTGGAATCTTGTAATTGTTGTAGTGTGTTAATCTCCGGATAATGTCCAGGAGATTTGATTAAAGCAAAAAGATTTGATTGAAGCACAGAGATGAGAATAATGGAGACAAACATCAAAGTCACCGTTAAAATCCTCTCGGAGATTTTACTGATTTTATTAATCCAATAAATCGGTTCCGCCCAGAATAGGCTAAAAACTTGTCCAAAATTTCTAATCAATTTTGCGAGACCTTTAGGTCTTGTGATTAAGAACCAGGCGAATGCACAGAATAACAACGCAATCCAACAGCACAGCCAAACAATCCAGTGCAAACTTCGAATGATCACATCCCAGGGTTCGTATGCTGGACTTTTGTGAACGACAACACACAAAGACATCATTTGATAGGCATTTGGGTAATCCTTTGAAAATCTTGGCTCTCTTGAGACATAAATATTCACATGTGCAGTTTTTATATCACCTTCAATAGCGTTCCATTTTGTAAGAATGTAATTTCGAATTTCTAAATCTTTCCCATTTAAATTCTCTTTGTCGTTTAGTGAGACTTTTGTGATATAGCATAACCTGCTACCTTCTAAATTAGGATGATGGAAATACAAAGATTCATAGTTTTCAGTCAATTCCGTATGACTATTCTCCCAAGGCTTTCTAAAAAACACTTTGTGTTGATCATCACACTCCTCTGGCATGTAGAAAACGAACAACGTTTTGAAGTAATAAGTATAATCCCTTTCCCAAAAGTCACTCTTCAAATAAGAATCAACAAAATTGCATGTTTTGTTGTTAAAATTGAAAAAGAAAATGATCCGATCAGTTGAATGATAATCTAAATCAAAAATATATGTCGGCTGAATGTACAAAACGTTTCTTCCTGGTGCAAATCGAGTCACTTGATTGCCATAAGTATCAAAGTCTCTTATCAAGATTCCATAATTCATCATCAAATTGAGGATTTTAGCCAGTTCAGATAGATTTGAATATTTCTTTTCGAAAAAGAGATAAGTCACTTGATTGGGATCGAAATGTTTTTGGATCCAGGTGGTAAGAAACTCGAAATTGAAGGAATTTTGCAATTCATTTTGTATTAATTGAATATCAGCTTGTGATGAAAGGAAACAAATGCAAATGCACACTGTTGCTGTTGTTGTTGTTGTAATCATTGTGTGACACAATGAAAAGGACAAATGAAGGTATTGATTACTCTTAATTACTTCTAAAATTGATCCATCTTTTGATATGTTATTACTGATAATATCTTTTATTTATTCAATAATTTAGAGTTATTCAAATTAACTCAAAGAATATATATATTTATTTATGGTAGATAAAATCAAAGTGATTATAAGTAAATAAATAAAAATAATAGAGGTGAAAATTACTACTATTACTGAATAAACACGGATCTGAAGTTTCAACACAATTCGAGTTTGAATCCAAATAATAACCCCAAATAATTCCGAGGTCTCCTTTTGGAATAGGGAAGTGGAAGATAAGATAAGTGTTATAATTTGGGGTGACTACGAATTGGTTAATTCGGAAACTGTGTAGCTGGGAAGGACCAGTTTTTCAGGGTAACAAACTCTCCATTAGTCCTATTTTCTTTCCTATCTAGAAGTCTTCTTAAAGTAAGGTTAAATGGAAATTAATTGCGGATGACACCGATTTGGTTAATCTGGACCTTTGTGGCTCGAAGGACCAGTTCTTTATTCATCCGTAAGGTTTCCTGGGTTATCATTATCAGATTATTTGTTTGTGATGTATCTGTTGTATTTTAACAATAAATAAAGGAACAGTCACTAAATAAACCTTGAATATTAAAGACAGTTTCAGTTAATTATAAATAGTTCCATTTACGAGAGTATGAACTCAAATAACATAGCATTGAGTCAAATACTAAGGTCATACTTTTAAAAATGGGCTGAGATAAAATCGAAACTGTCATATCATTTCGTAGAGGCTAATTTCCTGGCTGCCTGTTCCTTCATTTATTGTTATTATCAGATTCTGTTCATTGATTCTCATCAAGTTATGAAAAGGAAAATTTCAAAATTAATAGGTGAGAAACGCTCTGATGAAGGTCCCAATTTTGAGGCCGAAACGATAACCATGGATTAAATAAAATCAATAAAGAATAATTTAAAGATAAACAGACATGTATACAAAAAAATCTGAAGTTGCTGACTTTTGGGAATTTTATTTATTTTTTTAAATAAGAAAGAGGTTATATCTATATCTATATATATATACGATCTACATCTCCTACTTTCAAGGTTAATCAATTTTAACAATTTCGATCCCATAATAATTATCCTATAAAATGTTATATAAATCAAATTTTAACTAATTAATATTAAAAAGAAATTTAAATTATAAATATCCCTACATCTTTTAGTTTGTGTGTTAATAACCTAGTGTGTGTTGCACACCATGTAACTTGGATTATAGCTTGCTGTGTTGCAGTGTGATATCGATCTATTTTTTCCATTCTTTGAAATAAAATGTAACTTCATTTATGATAAAAATTGAGCTAGTTGAATAATAATTGAATTATTTATTTATTAAAAAATAAAATATTTTAATAGATTATAACAGAAAATAAAAAGAGATCTAAATCATATATAATAATCTTTTTCCTATTTTAAAATTAAATTAAAATTCACAACCTCCTTATGACAATTATAAATATAAAATCCATTCTAATAAAAATTCTGTAGAGAATTGGATTGAAAAGTTTTCCTAATTTCACGTTTGTTGTTATTATTAACACATAAACTAAAAGATGTAGGGATATTTATAATTTAAATTTCTTTTTAATATTTATTCTAATATTAATTAGTTAAAATTTGATTTATATAACATTTTATAGGATAATTATTATGGGGTCGAAATTGTTAAAATTGATTAACCCTGAAAGTAGGAGATGTAGATCGTATATATATATATAGATATAGATATAACCTCTTTCTTATTTAAAATAAATAAAATTCCTATTTTTACAAGAATTGTTTTTTGATATTTTATTTTCTGGTGAGGGTAAAATAATTATTAACTGTCCAGAACAAAGTAAGTGAAAGCCCGTTAACCTTCACCCTGACAGAACTCATTCCTTATAAGGAAGAAAATGCCCAGGAAGAGTAAATTATCCTAATTTTAACACGTAATGAAGCGAATAATACGATCAGCTACAATTTATTCACCTGATGACGTAGATAAAGAATAATGATAGCTTCAAAGGTAACCTGAGGCTAAAGAAAAGCAGGAACTGTAAATGGAATACATGTTTTCGTGAATTATCCAAATTGAAAGGTCAAATTACGGAGGCGAGGGAGGGGAAGTTGTCCAAACTTCTTGATTAAATTTAAAAAAAAAGTGCTTTAAGTCACGTCCCTTTCCTTTAGCGTTCATTCTAAAGGTTGTCTCTAAAAAATTTCATCCCGATACGATTATCCGTTTAGGAATTGGAGATGCGTGACAAATGTTTGGTTTTTTGTCTTTTATTAATAATTAAAATTTAATTATTTAAAGTCAATTATTGTTTTTAATTGTTGAATTTTAAAAGTAAAATTAAATTATTTTTAAATATTTAATAACAATAATTGAAAGATATAATTTTTTTAAAGGGTTAATAATAATAAAAAAAAAGATGGCTGACAAGGGACGCTTCTCATCACTTCAAAAGAAGAAATAATTATTTAACCAATTTGTAACAAATTAAAATACAAGTGTTATATATCATTTTAATCAGAAAAATGGCAAGAATTTGAATATTTAATAAAAAATCTCCTGCTCTCTAAATCGAAATTCTAAAGAAATTTAGAAATCTATTGTACTAAACTATAAATCCTAAAAAGATAAAATTTTGGAAATAATTTTATATTAATTAAATTATTTAACCTTTTTTTTTTTTTTTTTTTTTTTGAAATTTCTCTCAATTATCGGAGCCATTTTTCAAAATTTGAAATTTTTAGCAAGCCGAAAAAGTATTCAAAAAAGGTATTTAAAAAAAAATGAAATTTTTTTCCCCTCACGTGAAAATAATTTTACCTTTTTTTTTTTTAGCAAAACTAAATTTTTCTGCCTCTATTTTGGAAAACGAGATTTTTTTGGGCTGCCGAAAATTTACATTTATCGAGAGCTACAAATAATCCTTCAAAGAGCCGCAGTTTGGCCACCCCTGCCTGGTATATAACACTCTTTTTTCAACATAAACGACCTTTTGAATAAAGAGCAATGTTCGAATAATGCCCCCCCCCCCCCTCCTCCTCCTCTCCTCGTTCATATATTTCCTCCAACTTTCAATAGATGAAAATGAAGAATCCAATAAGCTTTAAATCTCGCCATTTTTTTATGATAGAGAGCAGCACAACAAACAGGTTCTTCTCTCCTTGAATATTATGCAGATCAAGTGCCAGTGAGGAGATTAAACCCACGACTTGTTTTTACTTTTTTTTTTTTTTTTTGATTTCGACGTTCAAAATATCTATTGAGATAACAAAAATAATGAAATTTTATATTGAAAAATGACATCAGTATATCTTAAGTTTTATTTTTCTAGAATTTAGAGTTTTAACCTCAATTTGACCTACAAATCTTGTGAAATTTCTATTTAAAGAACAAGAATAATCAAATTTTATTTAAAATTCACATTCCTGCCATTTTTCTGATTAAAAAGATATACAACACTTGTATTTAAATTTGTTATAAGCTGGTTAAATAATTATTTTTTCTTTTGAAGTGATGAGAAGCGTCCCTTGTCCGCCATCTTTTTTTTTTTAAAGATCAATATTATTAAAATTTTTTCAAGTATTATAAATATTTAAAAATCAAATTTCAATTAAATAAAATTGAAATTAGACGCATAAATATAATAATATTCTTTGTTTTTAATAATAATAAATTTGAAAAGACATTATTATTAGTTTAATCAACATGAATAAGAAGGCAAGGTTTGATGAATCATCAAACACACACGTTAGGTGATAAAAACGACGTTATTTCCTTTTTATTATTATTATTACGTGTTCTGATAACCTAAATATGGATTTTAGGTTTTATTGAATAAATATGTGTATGTATGTGTGTGCATGAGCTTTTATTCAATCAATGAGTAATTATTATTTATCTCTGCCTCCGCCCAGTTTTTTTTTTTTTAATTCAAATTAATAATATAGAGAAAATAAAATGACAGGAGGAAAAATTAAATTGTAATTGTTGTTTGTGTTGATCTAATTTTATTTAAAAAAAATGGAGGACGCCACGCGATTATTTCTAACCTCAAAAACTTTTTTATAATAAATTTAAAAAAATGGAGTCGTTGGTCAACAATTTTTTTTCTCTTTTGTTTTTAGGCAAAAAAAAGAAAACTGATTGAATTCTGAAATCGATAAACATGTTTTTACGTAGATGAAAGAAAAAAAAAATGATTGGAATTTCGTTAATGTGATGCGCGTCGTCCTAATAAATTTTACTGCTGCTGCTGCACAGAAGAAAGAACAGGTTATGTCCATCCTCTTGCCAACACTCGATTTGATTTCGATTATAGATAGAAGATGGAGAGAGCACACACACACACACACACACACACATATCATCTTTGAAGCAAATTCTCTTTATTCGAAATATTATTTTTTTTATTACTAATCTCTAACGCTTCTTATTTACGTAAATACTGTCATAATAATATCAACGAACAGAACGCCCCAAAAAAAAAATCCGTTTTAAATGAGAAGGTTATACAAAGAATAATTAAGAAACAACAATTCAAATCAAAGAGACTCAATCAACAGTGAATCAAAGAGATGTAGAATGTATATTAATTAACCATTATTTAAAATAAAAACATAAAAGTTATTAAACAATATATGAAATAAGATATCCAACAAAATATTTTTAATTTTAACCTATACACTGAAAAAAAACCGACCTTGTAAATTTAAAGTGAAATCCCTTTAAAAATTTTCAACAAACCTTCCCATAAAATTAACAAATTTTCCTTTCATTTTTACAAGAAATCGCCTCAAGTTCTATATGACAAACTCATGCCGTAAAAATGAAAAAATTTCCTTTTTATTTTTACAGGAAATTTCATCGAGTTCTAATTCAAAAAGAAATCCTGTAAAATTGACAAGGTTTCCTTTAAATTTGACAGTAAAAACCTTTAAATTCTTATTCTACCTGAGAAAAAGGCAACTCCCTCCATACCTACCTACCTACCCATTGCTTCCTACTCTAACTCAAAGCTCGTCATTCTCTCTTAGGGCCGGTCTTTTCATCTTTGGGTAGCACGTTAACCTATGGGTAGTGTGCAATGCAGAAACCCTGTTCCAGGGAATGAACTCTCTTCAGTATTAAAGGTTTTTTGAAGTTTTCTACTTAATAAAGACATAAAATATAAAAATTATTAAAAATAAAAATTGAAATTAATTCAAATAAATATTATAAGTTAAAATAATTAATTTTAAAAAAATTATTTTTTTTACTAAAATTTAAAATTTGAAATGCTTTAGTTGAAGCTCGTCTCGCCAGAGTGCGCCAGAGGGAGTTGGCCAACCCTCGAACATAGTTTCAACTTGGCTATTAGAATATATTCAAATAATCATCTTCAACACCTTGCCAAATATCCTAGAAATATAATCCTGACTGACATAAAATGAATAATAACAAAAAAAAGGGATAGATTGAAGAATGCCTCTGTTATTTTTATGCGTGAAGTTACGAAGCTGTTGCCAGCCTTGTGTTCCTAATATCACCCCTTTGCTAAATCGTACCCAGAGCTTTTGGCTCCGACTAATTTAACAGAGAGCTTGGCAAAAAATTCAACATATATACATATACATATACTCCAAGGCTGGGTTATGCAAATAAAAAGCAAATGGCTGCCTCAGTTACCAGTGGACCTAACCTTTTGCATATTGTAAAATAGATCACATCTCATCACTTTATTGATAAAATAAGTTGAATCAAAATAAAAATAACAAATATATCTACTTCTTTTTTAAATAAAATGATGGGATGTCATATATTTTACTATAAGAATAAAAATGAAGAGGGTTTCTGCACTACAAAAAAAAGCACTTTAACAGACACTTCGCTAACTACCCAAACATGAAAAGACCGGCCCTTAGCAGACAGTATGACTAGCTTGAGTTGACTAGACTACATTTCTTTTCCAGATTCATTCTTTGAATATTTGAAATCCGAGTTGATATCTTCTATCATATATACTTTTTTAATTTTGAAAAATATTTGTACTTTTTTTTTTTTTTCACGGCACGTCTAACAAAATTTTCTTTGTGTCCTGTTTTTTTCTTACATATTATGGCAAAAAACCAAGGTACGTCTACAAAATATATTATGATTTTCTTTTAATATAATTATTATTTATAATAAATTTTGTGCTTGACTTGCAGGACTTCAATGAATACTATTTAAAATTATATCAGCTAATCGAGTGGGATTTAGAAGGTCTGTTTCATACATTAAAAGGTAAATATAATGTTATAAAACAAAATGTAAAATGTTTCAAAATATTATCTAGTGTTTATACAATTTATTTTTTTTGAATAAAAAACTCTTGCATACGTTTTAGGCTTTCGGCCATTGACATTAGTGGGAAAGAGGTTCTTTCAGATAAAATTCCTTATTTTCAAGACAAAAGAACCGAATACAATACCTTAGCCCAAGAGGGCTTCTGGCTCTCTTGGTCAGGCCGACCTCAACAAGTTAAAAATTTAGAATATAAACAAATTTTGGTAGAATTAAAAAACAAACTTTTTTTTTTTTCAGAATACAAAATCGAAGATTCAGCATCTACAAATGAACAATTCATCCTATGGTTCTGAAAATGACATTTCTATTGTTTTTTTTCATATTATCTAAAAATAAATACATATTTTTGATATTTTAATATGTTTCAAAACTTATTAATAGGCCTATTTATAAAATAAGACATCTTGATAATTCATTTCAAAAGTATTTATTTATATAAGTTTGGTGTACATTACAACTGAATTGTAATTTTTTTGTAATTAACTCGTAAAATAAAAAAACATTTTTTTTGTTATAATTTTGTAAATTTGATTTTTTTACATAATTTCCTTTATACAAAGAATCCTTTTAAAATTATAAGAAATCCTGTCAAATTGTTTTTGACAAAAAAATCATTGTAACTTGAATTTATTTCAATCTGCCACAGCTCGTCGGAACACAGGATTTTGGCGTGTTGATTAATTAAAAAATTTTTTAATTATTTTTTAAATATATGTTTGATTTTTCTCATGTCATTCGTAAAACAATAATGCATATCTTTGACCTGAGAAAAATTAAAAATATATTTAAAATAAATAATTAAAAAATCTCTTAAATTAATCAACACGCCAAAAACCTGTGTTCCGTCGAGTGTAGCTGTAGCAGATTGAAATAAATTCAATTTAAAATTAAATGAAAAATCATTTTAAAATTACAAGAAATCCAGTAAATTTAGTTTTGACAAAATATCCTTTAAAAATTACAGGAAATCCTGTCAATTTGGTTTCAACAAAATTTCCTTTAAAATTTACAGGAAATCCTGTCAATTTCGTTTCAACAAAAATTCCTTTAAAATTTACGGTAAATACGGTCAACTTCGTTTTAACAAAATTTCCTTTTAAATTTAAAGGAAATCTTGTCAGTTTTTTTCAACAGGAAAACCTTTTGAAATTATAAGATGCACCTTCAATTTCGTTTTAACAAGGTATCCCATTGAATTGACGAGAAACCTCATTGACGCATTTTCATTACGGTTTCGGAATGAATTGAAGGGATTTCCATTGAATTTACAAGGTTTTTTTTCAGTGTATAAGAACCAAAGACTAAAAAATGAAAATTTAACTATATTTTAATTTTTATTATTTTTCATTTGAAAGATTAAATTATTATAATTACTAGCCGAGCCGTCCGCCTTCGGCGGGCTTCGCGTTTAGCGCGGGGGCTACGCCCCTGGACCCCCCGCCAGCTGGCTTGGGCACGCCTGCGGGCGGCGGACCCTCGCCTTTTTATTCATTATAAAAAGTAAATTATTATTACTAACCCTATTGGGATTAAACGGAAATTTAAAAATAAAAAAAATATTATTTCAACAAATACATAGTTATGTGCCTTCGGGCCTGGCGTAGTTGGTAGCGCGCCTGCCTTGTATACCAAGGGTCGGGGGTTCGGATCCCTGGCAGTCCGATGATTTTATTTAAGCCATTTGGATACCAGATGGCTTAAATAAGAATACCTGGATCCTGGATTGATATATTTACAAATAACGGGTATCGTTTAAAGTCTTAAATGGCCTAAGTTGCCGAAAAGAGTGTGTGTATGTGTGTGTGAATGGGAAAAATGTGTGTGTTTAGTTATGTAGCCTATATTGTCTGAAAAATCACATGTTAAAAGAAAGGCGAGAAGGTCCGCCTGAGGGGAGCCAGGGAGATGAAGTCATTTAATAAAAGAAAAAAAGAAAAAAATAATTCCTAAACATTTTAATGTTTATTGTAAAGGGAAAGGATCTAAAAAGGAGCGAGCCCATATTGATCGACTTGCCTCCAACAACACAAAGCTTTAAAGCTTACGAATGTGTCCTTCCTTCCTTCCTTCCCTCCCTGGGTGTGTGTGTGTGTGTGGACCTCCTCGAAAAGCTTCCAAATTAAAAAAGTTTAATTCATGTTTGAGCAAGTCGAAGGTGTAGCCGTCGATAGGAAAAAAAAAGAGGGAGAGAGAAAACGAACAAGGAGGGGATTACACTCTCTGGCTGCCGGCAGATTTTTATCGAACCAAATATATATAATACATCTACGGTATATAAAAAGAAAAAGGCAAGTTCTGATTTAAGATCTGCCAAAGAGGTTGATTTATCAGTATTTTGGGGTGTTCACAATGTGCAGTGATTTACGGGAACAGAGTGCTGGTGGGGGGGTGAGAGAGAGAGAGAGAGAGAGAGAGAGCACACACCCACCTTTCGGGCACTGCCAACAGCACCCGGTGTGGCACTACCTCGATAGGCATCCCCTAACCAAACCTCACAAGTCAAAGAAGAAGACTAAATTTCTTAGTGACAAATTTTACTTTCTCTTACCTATGTATATATGTAATATATATATAGAGAGAAAGTATTGGATTCATGTCAAAAATTCGATGTCGAGATTTTGATGGATCTTCACGTTTTGAGGTCCCCTGAGTCCAAAAAAGTGGTTTTCGCGACATGGTCTGTCTGTCTGTGTGTCTGTCTGTGTGTCTGTGAACAAAATATCTCAAGAACGAAAAGAGCTAGCAAGTTGAAATTTTATATTTAAGTTAGGCACCCCTATGGGACGTGACACGAAGCTTTTGAACAAAATCGACCAAAAAGTACTAGCACTTTACTGATTCACTTTTCAGTTTTTTTCGATTTTCTCAAAATTTGCTCCAATTTTTTAAAATTCAAAAATCAATTATTTTTAGATTCTCTTTAAAATGTATATTCTCATTTTGTGATTGAAATCTTCTGAAGACCACTTTACTCTTGTACTCCATAGAAAAGATAGGAGAAATGGTTGCCATGGTATCAAAATATAAATATTTTCCCATACTTATAAATTTTACATCTTGAATTCAATTGTACCCTACTGTCGGAAACTAAATACATGTCGACACAAAAAATCTGGTGTGACAAGCACAGTACACAACTTTCGATTACCGAAGGTAAGAGAAAGTTGTGTCTGCCAGTCACACCGATTTTCTAATGTTGTAATTGTCTTTTGTATGTTAGGTACCTACCTTAAAGTTAGGGGACCTCTCTTTCAAAGATATCAAAAAATTGAATTTTCTCATTAAAAGGCTTATTATGGAAAAATAAAGCTCATTAATTATAACAATTAAATCTCTCAAATGAAAAATTATAAATTACCTTATATAATTAATTTTTCTTTAATTTTCTTTGACTGACCCTCTAGGAGTATAGAGAACTTACAATTACTATTGGAGGCTTAAAATAGTTTTTTTTAGGATATTAGATCCCAAAGAGACTAAAAGCGTGACCTCACCTCACCATTGACTGATTTTGATTAGTTTGTTCAACAATAGTAGAATAATGCTTAAATTTCACACATTTCAATAGAAATTGATCGAGTTTTGTATTGTAAAAAAATTTTTTTGTTTTAACAAAACAATTTGATTACTTTCAGAATTGTTCATTTGATAGGTGCCCAACTTAAATATATCCCTTTTAAGGGGCTCAAAAATTCCAGAATTTCCAAATTAATTAATTTTTTTTCCACACAACTATTGAGTTTTCATCTGGGAAAAACAAGAATTTAATAAGATTAATAAATTAATATCTCCTTCGTTTGAAATATCACCTACATTCAAGGGCATATCCAGAGGTGTTTCTCGGGGGGGGTAATCTGGTGTGACTCGTCGCACAGCACCAGGGGCGTATAAGAAATTTTTCGGGGGGGGGGGGGGGGGCTGTTCTCAAAATTTTTCTAAGAAAAATTTTGTTTTTCGCGGAACCAAAAATTTTTTCATGTGCCGTTCGTGGTACCAAAAAGTTTTCATATTCCGTTCGCGGTACCAAAAATTTTTCCCGGAACAAATAAAATGCTAAAAATTTTTCTCGTCAGTAAAAAGATTTTACCTTTTTTTATAGAGCCAAAATATTTTATTTTTCTCAACCGCGGCACCAAAAATAGGTATTTTTTCAAATCTCGGGGGGGGGGGGTAATTTCCCCCTTACCCCCCCCTTGTATCTGCCCTTGCCTACATTGTTTTGGGAAAAAACGTCAATAGAAATTTCAAGTTCAACGTTTCCGCTATTTATTGAATTAAATTTTCTCTTATTGATTGGTGAACAACTAACTGTGGCTGACTTGTTCAGCCACATTTTCTTTTATTCAAATTCCCTCTCTTACGGACTGTACGGACTGACGTTTCAGCTCGAGTTCTAGGCCATCTTTAGAAATTGATCAACCAAACTTGACTCGTGAGAATGTACCTTGAAGATATATATAAAAAAAAGAATGCCCAAAGATCGATAATTTAATTGTTATTTAAAATAATAAATAAATGAAAGGCCGAGGGACCCTTCACTGATTAATAATTAATTCCGTATCATTTTAAAAGTCCTAAAAAAATATATATATATATTTATCAACCTCTATATTTATTTTCTCTCTTTTTTTATTATTTATAAACGCATCTAGTTGCTCTATTGATCATTTTCTCTGAATATTTTAAAATGATAAATAACAATATTTAAGCATTAAAAAAAAAAAAAATAAGACTAATTATTCTTTTTTTTAAATAACGTTTTTATTTCATCATCCCCGAAATAATCTCTTTCGTTTAAAAGTGTGAAATGTATATAAAAGAAAGGAAGGTGAGAAGAGAAAAAAAAAAGAGGGTATAAGTGCTCTCGAAGGGAAAAAATGTACACACACACACACACACACAGCAATATGCATAATATATCTAATTATATATGAACGTAAAAAAAGGGTGCATGGATAAAATGTTTTTGTATGTTTATAAGAGATAAAAATATTTTCAGAGGGATTAATTTGTATAAAAAGTAGTAAGAAAAATAGAGTGGGAAGGGATGATGACACCCCCTCCCCCATTCCCTCAAAGGGGAATATTAAATTTCCATTTCCTCGCATCCTCTGAGGATATGCCGTTATAAAGGATCTTAAATTTCAAAGAAAATTATTTTTCCTACTAGCTCGGGCCCGACTATCCTTAATAAGATCCGTAATTTTTCCGATAATTAATACCAAGAATATACCCAGACAGTCTGGAATATTGCAGCAATTTTGCCAACCTTGCACAATATTGACAATATTGGAGCAACATTGCAGTAATATCGCTGCGCAATAATGAAGTGAGAACATTGCAGAAATATTGCTGTGGCAACATTGAAGTGTGAATATTGCGACAATATTGCAGTGGCAACATTGAATAGTGAATATTGCAGTAATATTGCATAATATTGTTAAATAAATTATTGAAACAAAAAACCTTGTGTTGTCCTACTTGCATTTCATTCTCCTATTAATTAATAATGTTTCAACTAAAGCCAACTGTTGCCATTTTTAAATTAATGAAACATATAACCTTGTATTTTTAATTTATTTAATTAAATAATAATGTTTCAACTAGAGCCAACGGTTGCCATTTAAAATTTAAACAACAAACAATAAAAAATTCTCAGATTGATCACACTTTTACGACACTGATGAAGATATTTATTTTTTTTCTCTTCAATAGATTTTTTTTTCTTTATCCCCTAAACGTGATTTTTACAAGATAAGCCACGAATTAGGCTATTATTCTTTACTTTCGTAATTTGTAATTCTATTTGATAAACGGTAGAGAGCAGGTGATCTATGACCCTTTTGGGTAAGAAGAAGAAGAAGAAGAAAGGGGAAAAAAGGGCGAGGGAGGGGGGAGGGGGGGGGGGGAAGATAGTAAACGGCGGGAGAAGAATTATACAAGTTCCTTTTAACCCGATAACGGGGGGCAGAAAAACTGATGAGTAATTTGTCCAAAAAGCTCTATATTATTAGAAGAGGAAGGAAATAGCAAGCAAGCAAGCCAGCGATAAGCGCCGTGGCGTCATATTTTAATGAGAGTTTCGGTCTGCTATTTGGACCCTGCAGGGCTCTCTCTCTCTCTCTCTCTCTCTTATCCTACCTATGTTTGTCCCCTCCTCGCTCTCTACAATCTGTTTCGTTTCCCTTTTGATTTACCGACGACCAGATAGGAAACATTTTGTTAAAGAAGCAAGAAAAAGAAGAAAAAGAGAGCGGACAAAAAGACAAAGGGGATGGGGGCTGGGGGGGGCATTGATAAGACTCAGGCAAATTTGTTACAAAAAAAAAACACTAATGCTCCCATCAAAGAATACATTTTTGAAGTTTTAAAACTCCGTGAAAAAGAAAAGATTTTTTAAATCTATTTTTAATGCGAACTTTCGGTATAGATATTTATTTTTTTATATTTTATTTATTTTGTATTTTTGTTTTTTGTTTTCCTCTCTAATTTTGTTGTTTTTTTCTTGAACGATGATTCATTTTAACACTTCCTTGCCTCAAAATGCTATTTTGTAAGCAAAAACTTTAAAGCCAAAGCGTTAACATTTAGTCACTAGTGTTAAAAATTAATGTCATCTCCAGGGGATGCCTTTAATATTTTAACGCCGTATTTAATGCATTAAAATAGCGTCTTTAACTAAAAGGTAAGGTTATGTTTTGAAACCCATTTGTCGATATAAAATCAACAAATGGGTTTAAAAGATAAATTAATATAACACCAGCGTTAAAAAATGCTATTCTCTAAACCAAGTTTTAACAGCGACGTTAATATGTTGTTTTTATTTCAAAGCTGTCAAAAACATAATCTTACCTTTTGGTTAAAGACGCTATTTTGATGCATTAGATACGGCGTTAAAATATTAAAGGCATCCCCTGGACATGGCATTAATTTGACTAAAATGTTAACGCTTTGGCTTTAAAGCTTTTGCTTACAGAATAGCAATTTGAGGCAAGGAAGCGTTAAATTGAAATAACGCTGTTTACAGATGTTAAAAGTTAACGTTTTTGCTTAGACCTGATTTTGTATTAATTATTTATTAAAAATATAAATAATGTACAACGCAATATTAAGTTCCAACCATGCGTTTCTACTTGTGATTATTTCATTGTTTTAAAAAAAATATTATATATTACTTTCTCGTACCCTATATATGAAATATATAGAGAGAGAAAGTATTGGTTTCATGTCAAAAATTCGATGTCGAGATTTTTGATGGATCTTCACGTTTTTGAGGTCCCCTGAATCCAAAAAAAGTGGTTTTCGCGACATGGTCTGTCTGTCTGTCTGTCTGTCTGTCTGTCTGTCTGTCTGTCTGTCTGTCTGTCTGTCTGTCTGTCTGTCTGTGTGTGTGTGTGTGTTCAATTTTAAGCATGAAGGAATTGAGCTAGGAGGCTGAAATTTTATATTTAAGTTAAACACCCCCGGGACCGACAAAATAAGCTTTTAATCAAAATCGGCCAAAAAGTACTAGTACTTTACTGATGTACTTTTTCAGTTTTTTTCGATTTTCTCAAAATTCGCTCTAACGATTTTGATTAAAATTCAAAAATCAATTATTTTTTAGATGCTCTTTCAAATGTATATTCTCGTTTTGCCCTCAAAATTGTTTGAAGCACACTTTACTCTTGTGCTTCATAGGAAAGATAGGAGAAATAAATGGTTGCCATGGTAACCGAATTTAAATCTTTTTCTTTTTATTAGATTAAAAATCAATTATTATTTAAACGCCCATTTTTTTTTTTTCGGAGAAAACATATCTCTCTCTCTCACAAAACTATCTTCTCTCTTTCTACGCGTTTTAAATTTTTCCACCTTATCTTCGCATTTGACCAATGTTAATTTCCTATAGGGATTTGTATGTTAATTTCGATTCAAAAGGGGTCCCCTTTAGAACTTTTTAGGCATTTAAAATTTTTTTTCCAATTCTTATGAAATTTTGTATTTATTTACGATTCTATATTGTGTATAAAATGTCCAAATATGAGATTAAAATTTTGAAAAATAACCATAGTTTATTTGAAGCAGTCAACATTTAAAATGCAAGTTTGAAACTAAGGTGCTATCGGAAACTAAATATATCTCGACACAAAAAATCTGGTGTGACCAGCACAGTGCGCAACTTTCTCTTACCGAAGGGTAAGAGAAAGTTGTGTGCTGTGCGCCAGTCACACCAGATTTTTAATAAACTTCATGGTTCATTTTTCCAATAAAGATTTTCATTTTTTTTATATAAACAATGAAATTATCACAAGTAGAAAACTCATGGGTGGGACTTAATATTGTCACTCTACCATAACAGTATTCTACTAGAACAACTTTAAGTAACTACCTTTAGCAACAAGGGCGTAACTAGCCTTTAAGGGGGTGGGGGCGAAGCTCAACTGGGGCGCCACTTTTCGTTCGAGCTTTTTTTTAGTAAGCTATATAAATCTCACAAAAAAAAAAAAAAATATTTCATTACACCTTACTTTTTGTAAAATTAATTCAGAAAGATTGAATATGTCACGTGGTTATTTAGTGCAGTGTTTTCTATTGAGTTGATAACTTAATTAAGACAAAAAAAAATCATTTTTTTGTGATTATGTAAATTTAAACTAAAAACACTCTCAGGTCTCTATTCTCTAAAAACAGACGTTAAAATTTAAAATAAACAAATGGGTGTTAAAAAGTAATGTAAAAACAATCAACGTTAAAAAAATGCTATTCTCTAAACAAGGTTTTAACAGCGACGTTAACATGTTACTTTTATTTCAAAGCTATCAAAATCGTACCTTACTTTTTAGATTAAAGACGCCATTTTTATTTTAAACACGACGTTAAAATATTAAAGGCACCCATAGCATTAATTTTTAACATTATTTACTAAATGTTAACACTTTGGCTTTAAAGTTTTTGTTTACAGAATAGCTATTTGAGGCAAGGAAGTGATTTTGAATAGCATTTTTTAACGCTTACATTACTTTTTAACACCCATTTGTTTATTTTAAATTTTAACGTCTGTTTTTAGAGAATAGACCTGTATGTGATATATTTCATTTATTGAACAACGTATTTGGACATGTTCAAAATGTCAAAATAATAAAATAAAAAAAAAATAGAATTTAATATAACAAGAAAAAAGCGAGAACAAATTATTAAATATATAATCCGTCACAAAAGTAATTGGACAAGGTTTTATTTAATGAATTTAATTTTACTCGAATAATTAATTATTCATTAAGACAAAAAAAAAAAAACTTGTCTATTTAATTTTGAGACTGATAATAGATGAATTGAGAATAACAAATCAAAATTTTTAATCATTTTTCTCTTATCAATTCAAATGTTTAAAGTTTTGATCATGTCTCTATTTCCACTTTGGTGATTCTCAACTTGGAATAAATAAATAAATAAATAAATCCACCGCACATGCAGACACACACACATGCTGTTAGAGTTTATATTTAAGTAGAGTATAGATATAGTATAGATACATACGATGATGATTCAGTCTCGGTGCTGCTGCTACTGCTACTATTGGAGCCGTTGTTGTTATGATGTGTTGTTGTTGTTGTTGTTGTTGCTATGGCGGAGGTTGTCGAGGCAGTGTTATTGTTATTTCTGGATACAACACTTCGTTGCTTCTCGTCTACCTGGATGGAGAGAACAAAGAAAATTTGGTTAATTAATATTAATTCATTTATATTTAGGCTGAGCTTAAATAAAAGGGCTTTAGAGGGTGTGAATATACATCTACGTGAGAGGGAAACTCTAAATGCAATACACGCTGCTAATTATATCAAAATTGTTTGAAAAATTGCACAATTTATTGCAAAATAATAATTTAGAATAATAAAATTAAACTAACTGGGGAGGGGGGGGGGGGGTTCGCCCCCTGGACTCTCCACTCAGCTGGCTCGGACCCGCCTATGGCGGACCCTTGTCTTTTCTTAATTGTGAATTTTTTTTTTACACTCACACTTTTTTCTCATTCACACAGTCTTTTCGGCAACTTAGGCCATTTAAGACTTTATACGATATCTATTGGAGGTCCAGGCATTTCTATTTAAGTCATTTGGTATCCAAATGGCTTAAATAAAATCATCGGACTGCCTGGGGTCCGAACACGCGACGTTCGGTATAGAAGGTAGGCACGCTACCAATTAGACTAAGCCCGAGAGCTAAAAAAAATTTGCTATTGATGAGATGACTTTAGATTGGGCCTTGGAGACTTTACAGTCAAGGAATTAAGGAAAATGTTAACCGTCGACGTTTCGGTCGCAAATCACGACCTTCTTCAAGATGATTAATTGTTAGAATACAAGATTAACAGTATTGTATTTAATTATCATTGCAAATTATACAATATATATTTAATCTATATGTATTAAGAGTGAGTGACTTGCTCGCTTAGGGCTTATTACAATCAATTGCCATTCCAATTCAGTGTCTGTTTGAGGATTTGTTTATATTCATAGAATACATAAATGCAAAGAATAGTCTACATAAATATTTCTCTCTATACATTTCCTATGGGAGAAATTTAATAATTTCTAGGAATTTCGGAACGAAAATAATTTTCCTCTAATTCCTAGAATGGCAATTGATTGTAAGAAGCCCTAAGCGAGCAAGCCTATCAGTAATATTTTGTGAAAATTGTTTGAAGTACACTTTGCTGATGTAATTCAGATTTTTCCAATTCATTTTCCGGCTTTTCCTTCCATAGAGCCAATGTTAAATCCCTATGGAGATCTTCATGTTAATTTCGATTCACCCTTTGGAACTTTTAACACATTTAAAAAAAAAATTTCCAATTCTATGAAATTTTGTATTTATTTAGGATTCTCTATTGTGTATAAAATGTCCAAATATGAGATTAAAATGTTGAAAAATAACCATAGTTTATTTCAAGCAGTCAACATTTAAAATACACAGAGCCTAGGTAAATTTTGAATTAATTGACTTTTTATTCTACCTTGGCTTAAGAAAGAAGAAGATTAAAATTATACACCACCATATAAAAAAATCCCACATTTATCAAATAAAATGAAAAATATTAAATAAAAACGAACTGAATGATAAAATCAAAAGGTCGTTTATTGTTTTATTATTGTTCATCCCTCTTTTGCCCTCACCTAGAGAGAGAAAGAAATCATCGCTCTTTTTCTGTTGCAAGAGAAAGAAAGGTTCCACACGCAGACAGACAGACAGTCAAAGGGGATGTTGTATATCTATTACATTTATTGGCTGACAGTTTTGTTTCTTTTTTTTTTCACTCGCACCATTAAATTTTATTATATTTCTTCTTCGCTTCTCTCACCCCCCTCCTCTTTTTTTCCTCTCCCTTTTATATTTTTATTATTTTATTCAATCAGAAAAATCTCATTTGATCATTTGTTGTTGTTGATGTATTTTGATTTAACAAGTCTTTTTTTTTATACTAAAACATATATAAATCTTTCCAAAAAAAAAAAAAAGTAAAAAATTGATGAAGAAAATCTTAAATTTGTGGGATTGTTTTAAGTTTTTTTTTTCAGCATCTGAGGCAATTTACACTCCATTCAATCGATTGGTAGTCAATTAAATTAAAGCTTGGGTCAGGCAATTGCCCTCTATATTTTGTATAAAACTTTTGAACGGGTCAACGGGAAATTCAAAACAAAAAAAGATTTTGTGGGATTTAAAATAATTGTTTAAAATTAACAATAACAATATCTTATTAAATATAATTAAAGATTTTTATTTTTCAGTAAGGAACAAAAATAAATAATTTATAAACAATAATGTCTCATTAAAGGATTTATTTATTATTGAGTAAATCCGTTCATGAAATTTATAAATTTACCCCTCGGAAAATCAAAATAATAAATAAATTTATTTATAATAAATATCATCTTGAAACAAATATAACTTTGGGGGTTTTAATTTAATTTACATGATTATATTAAACAATTATATTCCTTTATCCGGATTCCGTCAATATATAAGTGTAAATTTCCGTGACCCCCCAGCTCTGAAGTCCATTCTAAGGTCACCATCAGTTCCTCTAATAAAAGCCTTATCGCAGTTCGTCACAAAAGCGAAAATACATATCTAGGTATAATTTTTTCCTTTTGGTTTTTAACTTGGTGGTATTTTTTTATTGTTTTAATATTGTTTTTCTATTCTTTTAATATTGCTTTATTATTGTACTTTTATTGCCTTAATATTGCTTTGTGTTTGTATGGGTATTGCTTTGGTATTGCTTTGGTATTGTTATTCTATGCTTTTAACAGTGCCTAGTTATTGTTTAATTTTTTTTTATCTACCCTGTTTTTCTATCATTTTGATTTATTTGTATTTCTTTTTACACGTCAGTGGTATGGATTAAATACATGTATTGCCTTTTTATTGTCTTAATTGTATGTACAGTGTTTTACTATCATTTTTATTTATTTGTATTTCTGCTACACTTCAATCTTTGTAACATTTTACCTATATAATTTTTTGTAAAAATGTAGTATATTTATGTTTATTGTATTTTTATAAGATTTACAAATTTTTGTATCGTTTTATACTTATGGCCCAAACTAGGCCAAGAGACAAATTAAAAAAAAAAAAAATTTATATTCCCTTGGGAGTTTTTTAAACTAAATTCTGAGTTACCCGAAATCAGGCACTTCTTTTATTTTCCCTTTCAAATTTTGAATTTAATTACGCCCACACTTTAAATAAAAGTAAGAAGGGAGTCTTTAATAAAGTATTTAAAATATAATAAATTAAAAATAATAAAAAGACACTAAAGTTTTGGTGTTTTTTGTTTTTTATTAAAATGTAAGTTAAAGATTTTACTATCCTCTTGTGTAAATCTCTAAAGAGAGAGGGTGCGATTAAATAATCAAGTTTACGATGACCCTTATCTCAACAATAAATTTTATCCTGGTTTATTATAACAACAGCAGCCACCAGCCAGCCGACTAATTTCTTCACGTTTTAAAGAGAGAAAAGTCAGTCAATTCCCTTGTTTGTTGTTTGGTCATTTTTATAGCCCAATAAATGGTTTATGGAAATCAAAACTCATTTTATCTATAAAGAGTCATAATTCTTTAGACGTCAGAGGTGAAGGGGGATGGAGGTTTGAATTTGAACAAAACTCCATTTCATCCATTCGTTGCTCTTTTTTCATCATTCACACATATATAAAAGGGTTTATTTGCGGTCAATTCTTTATATATATATTCATCTCTCTCTCTCTCTCTTTTTTGGTTTCTATTATAATTTTCACCCGACATGTTATAAACAGTAACATTCTGTAGAATTATAAATTAAAAAGTTTAACGTTTGTGGTTTGTGTATGTGTGTGTTTTTATTAGAATAGTATTTGAATTTATTAACCTAAAAATGAAATGACAATGGGTGTGACAAAATTATAGAGCCGACGAGAGTGAGGCTTCAATGATTTCGTCACTACTTCTGTATTTGATTAAATACTCTACAACATGATATTTTTATAAAGTTTCCTTCACTTCATGAAGTTTTTAATTTTGGAGAAAAACGAATATGACAAAGAAATTGGTTCTAGTTTTAGAAATAATAGAAAATATGCTCTAAAACTGCTCCAAGAATTTCAAATTTTTTTTAAGGCATCATCCCTTAAAAATATACAGATAGTTAAAATAAATAGAAATATTTAACGTTGGATGGTGTGGTCTGCTAATATTAATTTATATATAAAATTCAAGGTTCGACTTTAAAGAAAATTCAAGGTGTTCTTGAATATTAAAATTCTAAATGATTAGATATTAATTCAAAAATTCTGCTGAGGCAATAAATTTATTAGGCCTTTTCTCGGCATACAGCCATCTTCAGAGCGCTAAAAAAATTATATATAAGATATACAAAAAAATGTTTTCGAAAACGGGGAGACTATTAACTTATATATATGTATATATCTTCATATCGAAAAAGATCTGTGGCTGTAGGCTTAATGGTGATGGAGTCATGAAAAAAACAAGACGAATGCAGCCAAATATTATTTTATTTTAAATCTCGCCCTCACGGCTGACGTTTCGGCCCAGGTCTAGGCCATCTTCAGAGCTGCATACATATACAATAAGAAAAGCATACATTAAAATTAATTTAATGCTAATTTTAATGTATGCTTTTCTTATTGTATATGATGCAGCTCTGAAGATGGCCAGCTCGGCCACGTCAGCCGGAGGCGAGATTTAAAAATAAAATAATATTTGGCTGCATTCTCTTGTTTTTTTCATGACTCCATCACCATATATCTTCATATATAAGTTTTTTTACAACTCTCTTCATGTTTAAAAAAAAAAATTACAATCTGTTAATAATGCTTGAATAACAAATTGTTGAAAGTTCGCTCTCACATTTATAGTTCACTGCATTGTTGATGTTTTTAATAATGAATAAGGATTCCTTGAACTTCCTCCTGTTTTGTTCATTCTCATTCGCCATTATGCAAGGATTCTCAAAATTCCATTTATGTCTTTCATCGATAAAATGTTGTGACTAACTGGTTCCAATTTAACACACGAATTTACATGTTCTTTAATTCTTGCTTTAAGTTTACGACCTGATTTCACCAAAATAAATATAAATAAACAATGGAAGAAATTTATATTATTTTGGTGAAACAAGGAAACGTGCCTTAAACGAAAAAATATAATTTTTTTTTTAGCTTTGGACACCCCTAAAACAATTTTTCCCATCCCTGGATGCAATTTACGATATTCTATAGTTTTTTAGATTTCCAAAAACTATTCATTCGTGAAAACCTATTATAAACAAAATAGATATTTTTTTTTTTCTTTCTTCAATCTCTCAACAGAGATTAACTCCAATAAGAGAGAGACGGATGAGACAATGTTTGAAAATTTTCACAGCAAGTGGGATTTGAACCCGAGTTGGGTAGCAGCTCTAAATTCGTAATCGACAGCTAATCCGATTAGCGACGAGCCTTCTTTATCCAAGACTTGTAACAAAAAGCACTTTGGTTGCCTATCTTTTAGGCGCTTTGCTCTCTACCCGACAGTAGAGCTCATAGGAGAAACTATTTAGATATATTTAATTAATTGTTGCATCACCAAATATGAAGATTTTTTTTTTTATCAATGAATTCTCAATAACAAATAATTAGATATTCATGTGAAATATGTTGATTTTATTATCTAAAGCTCTTTTTGGGAGAAATTAAATAGGCCTCTATTGTTTCATGAAATAAATAGAATCAATACTTCATCTTCTAATAAATAAAATACTAAAGAAATAATCCAACAAAAGCAAAAATATTGAGGTTATTATCCTCAATAAAAGTGGCGAGAGAGTGAGAAAATAATAAAAAAAAGAGTTCAATCTGAACGATTGGATAGTAGTTATAAAGAAAACGACTAAAATGTTTGTCTGAAGGGGGGAGGGGGGGGGGGGGGATGACGTAACAAAACCGTGGGAAGAAGAAGAAGAAGTGAAGAAGACTTAAGAAGATCACTTGCACTTAGAAAAGGGAACAGGAGCATCAAAACAAGGGGGAGAGAAAAAAAAATCCTGAGCCGATTTACTATCGTAAAATATAGCAGAGAAAGTATTTAAATAAATATTTAAAGACTTTTATTAGCAAGTACAAAAATTAATGGTACATTTCTGAAATCTATTTTTGAAAAGAAATTGTTCACTGAAACATCCCTGAATGCAAAAAAACATATATTTGCGGTATTCTATAGCTCTTAAACTTTCAAAAAAATATTCGTGTAAATCCGTTAATTATTAGCGAAATTATAAAAAAAATCATTGTGTGGTTTTATGAAACCACGATGCAAGTGAAACTTTTTTCGGATCGTAGGCTTTTAACTGAAAATTTTCATTAAATTATTCAATTAAGGGTATTAAAATCGCGCGTTTTTAATCTTAACTTAATAATTGGAAAATGGGAAATCAATAGACGCATGTTAAAAACTGAGAACAATTTTGGAGATTTGAATCATTTAAAATTATTTTAAAAATTATATTTTATCAATTTAAAAATTGAAAAATTAAATCTCACAATTATTTTTTTATAATTCGTCATATATATTAAATTTCAACTTTCTTATTTTTGTCGTCACGGCTTGTGACGTCATGGATTGTAGCGTCATGCGACATGCTGAAGAAGCAAAAAATTTTGAGAGGATCAAATAAAAGTTTCACTTAAAAAATAAAAAAAATAACCTAAACTGATGCTATTTTTGAAATAAGGGGTACCCATACACACAGGAAAAGCTCAAAAATCACTGCTGATAGGTCTGTGTAATATACAACTTTGTGTTTTTAGCTTTAATTTAGATAAGTAAAATTCTTTAGTAAATGTGAGGTTTCACTAAATAATTTTACTTATAAATATGTTTCACGTAAAACCTACACTACTTTACCTCCAAACTAATAATTTAGATACTTACCTTACTTCCCTCAATCAAAGTTGATCAATATTAAAAATCACTGGACTGGATTAATATTCCTACCTGAGAGATGAAATTTCTTAGAATACAGAATTCATCTAAATCTCTTTTTTTCCTTTCAACGCCCTCTTTTTTTCTTTTCTTTCAATGGGTAAAATAAAAGACATCTTTTACATCTTTTGTAATTGACAATGATCAATCCTCTCTTCTTTTTCTTCCCTTAAAAAAAAGGAAATCCCTTTAAAAAAAAAGTGTTCATTTGTAAAGATCAGATTTCATACACAGACACACGATAAAAAACGTAAATTTATACTTATTTATTATTATTTTTTTTTTCTCTCAAAGGGAGATTCCATCATTAAAAAAAAAATCCTTAACATAAACACACAATGATAAATTCATATTTCCTTTAGGAGGGTTGAATAAAAAAAAAAAAAAGGTAACAAATTAAATAAAATATTTTTTTAGCATTTAGCTTCATTTATCATTTCATTAAAAATAAAATATATATTGTTTTAAATTTGATACGTAAAGGAAAGGAAATGGGGGCTATTTAGCCATCAGAGCAGCTCGAAAATATCGTAACTTTAATTTTAATTCGGACGGTATTCATAAGCATTTATTTTGGATTCAGATTTTATTTAGAATAAAATGGATTCACTCAATAATATTTTATTGGAACATTATTGTTTATAATTATTTTTGTTCCTCCTGAAATATTGATATAAATTTATTCGTTTTAACCCCCCCCCCCCACCCACTGATTCATTTTAATTCGATTGTTACGGACCTTTTTTTTTAAACACACACACTTTTTTCTCATTCACAATCACACACACATTCACACAGTCTTTTCGGCAACTCAGGCCATATAAGATATTTACGGTATCCGTTATTGATTAATTATACATATTGGAGGTCCAGGCATTTTTATTTAGACCCTGTTACGCATTAGTGTGTCAAGCGCCAAAAAAAATTAAAAATATAGTTAAGCACGGAATATTGTTTCAAATGCTATAATTAATAAGATTTAAACTTTCGACCGTTGGTTTTCGTTGAAACATTTTGTAAATTAAAATTAAATATACAAATTAAACACTAGGTTATTTGTTTCAAAGGTTTTATTAATTAAAAAATTAACACTTGATACGTATTTCGACAATTCCTTGTCATCATCAGAAGTGATGATGTATTAGAATGTAATCACTTCTGATGATGACAAGGAATTGTCGAAATACGTATCAAGTGTTAATTTTTTAATTAATAAAACCTTTGAAACAAATAACCTAGTGTTTAATTTGTATATTTAATTTTAAGCTATAATTAATAGTGTTTTTTTATGAAATATGTCCTAAAAAAATTTATATTTAATGTTACTTGCACAATTGATAAAAAAAATTATATATAATCCCATGAAAACAAAAAACTTTAATGTTAATTTTCTCAAAACTCGGTAGCTGGCGCTTGACACACTAATGCGTATCTATTTGGTATCCAAATGGCTTAAATAAAATCATTGGACTGTCCGGGGTCCGAACCCGGGATTTTGGTATACCAAGGCCCTTTTTTAACGTACGGTATCTAAAAGCATGTATTTCGGATTCGGATTTTATTTAGAATAAACTGGATTCACTCAATAATATTTTATTGGAACATTATTGTTTATAATTATTTTTGTTCCTCCTGAAATATTGATATAAATTTACCTCACTGAAAAAATTCATCTCGATATTATTAATTTCATTAAAAAATATCTTCCTTTTTTTGGCCTTTTATTATGCAAAAATGACAGAAATAACATTTTTTTTTTTATATAGAAAGAGAGAAAATTAACTTTTTAAAGGAAAAGTGAAGGGAGTCCAGCCAATAAGTGAAATTACATTTCATTGTCGGGATTATTTAAAAAATAAAGGGCTTTGGTTTTTTTAAAAGGTTATTCGAATGGAGGGATGAATGTGTCTTCCTCTTCCTCCTCCTCCTCCTTGACGTCCTCGTCGTCATCGTCATTCAACCCTCTTTTTCCCGTTGACGTCGACGACGATTCCCGCATTTTGAAAACATCAGCATCATCCCCTCTATGCCAAGAACAATGGTGGCGTTAATTAAGATTTCTTTCAGCCACCGCCTCCCCCCCCCACCCCCACCCCTGTCTTCTTTTCTCCTCTTCTTTGGCTTCCACTAAACTCTTAATACCTTCTAGTCTCTCACTTTTAATCCCTCTCCCCGATTTTCTTCTCTCTCTCTCTCTCCAATCTTATTTCTTTTCTCTTTCACTCACTCTTCAGTCGATTGCGTTAATAAATAAAAAAAAAATTCCAAATTTTTAACCCTCAGTTCGAGAGAACAACTTGGAAACACAATTTTGATGGTTAAAACCAAATCGGAAATACTTCACTCTCTTCCCGAGCTGGAGGTTCTAATTGGTCTATAGACAAAAAAATGGCATTGGTTTTCGGTATTCATCTCAAGTCTTTTTCACCGAGTTTAGCGAATTGTGTCATACTTTGCTTTGCCTGTGAATTCAAAGAATTACAACAACAGAGACAAGTAAACCTCCCGGGATCATCGAGAATTAAACTTTGTTTTTTGCATGCATTTTTGACCACACATTTATTTATTCATTCATTCTTCTTTACAAACTAATGTCCTTTTTACAAAGATTATGTACAATGACTACAAAATACAAACTCAATATAACTGAGGCAGGCTAAAGTTCTCGTTAAGGCGCGTTTACACCATACATTTTAAGTCTCCTTTATTAATTTCAAAAACCCACATTGGCAGTCAGAATATTCTCAACATTGTTGACCAAAATCCCAGATTTGTTCTGGGAAAACTTTTCTACAAATTGCAGACTTCTAGAGATACCCACCCTACCCAATATTCGTTGATCATTTAACACTCCGTGCAGGAAAAGGACATCCATCTTACAGTGGCTTGAGATCATAAAGTGTCAAGAATTGTCTCTTATGTCATAGGTAAAAAACTCAAAATACCTAGCATCAGAAACTTTAAATGCACTCCTTCAACAGAATGCTCAAACCAGACCAGAGAAGCATACTCCAGAATACTCCTCACGTGTGACTTATAGACTCAGCGTTTTTGATGAACTTTGATTTCTTAATCAAACATTCCATGAGTCTTGCCGATGGTCACATCAAACTATCTACCAAAATAAAGACGAGTTCAGAATCACTCCCAAGCCGTTTATCACTTCCACTCTCTTTAAAGGCAAATCTTCAATCTCATATGAGAAGTGATAAGGTCTTCTCTTTCTAGTGAAATAAATTGATTGACAAATTAACACTAATCATTCTTCCCGTATGATAGGTTAGGTAAGGTTGAAGTGGCCGTTCCCAGAGAGGGAACACACTTAGGCCAATTAGGCCCCTTGTGATACCACGGTGGGGCTATTCTCTCTACCTACCCTAAGACTTCGGCAGGATGTTTGAATTATCTGTCGCAAGC
>JAKCPI010009361.1:0-26083 GCA_023213315.1 Euborellia annulipes | reverse complement strand
AAAAGAAGGTTAATTTAGTTGCAAAATATTTTGCTTCTTTAAGGTGCGCGTCTCCTAAAAGCCGTTAGAAGACCATTCACTTCCGAGTTACTCGAGGCGGCAAGAGATGGCGTTAGTTTTTCTCAAAGGGAAACGAAGGGATTTATTCCATTTCATTTGAAAGTTTCCAGCCATTTAATTAAGGGTAAAAAATTAATTATTTTTCAACGCAATGATTATTAATTTAATTATCTATAAGATATAGAGCGAATTTTTTAAAAATATCTTTTATTTAATGAGATTTTAATCTAAAAAAAAAAATTTATTTTTCGAAAATCAAAAAAATGGGCTTCTATAAGTTGTAGACTAATTTTAAATACCTTTAATTAAAAAAAAAACTTTGAGGTCGATAGCTTCAAAAATTGTGGCCGCTGAAATCTCCCAAAATTAGCACCCCGAGACGCCACCTTAATCTAGATTTTTTTTTAAGTTTTAACAAGTAAAAGATAAATCAAATGGCCTTTAAAAATGACTGATTTAGCTCGGTTAAGTCGTGGCCGCAAATGATTAATTCTCTAATTTATGTAACTTTTTAACTTCATAGCTCACTTTAATACAATTTTATTGATACTGGGTATATAGAAATATTGACTGAGCAAAATAAAATTTATCAGTTAAAAAAAAAAAAAAAAAAAAAAAAAAAAATGGAAAAACAAATGTGACCTTTCACGATAATTGTGTTTATTTTACTCTTATCCCTTTTTTGTGGACATTTTTTGAAATTAAATAAACTATTAAATTAATTTTGAAAATCCGGTTAAGATTATTAGATCTTTTTACCAAAGGACCAGAAATACTCTAAAGCCTAGCTAGCATCCTCTTTCTCTGAGTATGTTTGTATCCGAGAGTGGAGTGGGAGTCTGTGGCTGACATGAGAAGCCACTTTGACTGAGACAGTCTCTTTTAGGGTATGCGCAGGGAGATTTCGAAATCCCTTTAAAAAGCTCTAAGGATGGAAAATAGCTACATTTAAAATTCAAAAGCAATAAACTTTTGCTCTTCTAATATTTATAAAATGAAAAAAATAAGAATTTAAAAATGTTAATAAGAATAGATAATTCCAAATTTTGAAATGAAAGGTAAGAATAAGAACAGAAAAATGTTATCTTTGAAATAAAAAATTTATTATGGCGGTTACCCGGGGGTACAAACAGGGCAGGATTTATCACTAGACTAAGTAGACAATTACTTAGTACGCCGGATTTTATGAGGGAGGTAAATTATGGAAAAAATAATAGTAATTTGGTAAAAATGACACTTTATAAGTTAATAGGGCCTAATGAGTAAAAACAGTTAATTTTTTTTTTTATTTAAGGTTTTTTTCTGTATCTGAGTCCATTTAGACCCAGTCTACATTTATTTCAATTTATTGGCAGCCAATTAAATTGAAATCAATTTTAGTCGCATGAGACGGGATGCAAACCCTTAATCCATATCCCAAAAAGCGGATATTCTACGACTGTGCTTCGGCAGGGGCGGATACAAGGAGGGGGGGGGGGGTAAAGGGAGTAATTACCCTTTCCACCGAGATTTGGGAAAAATATTTTTTTTGGGAATTAAATTTTATTTTTAATATAAAATTTTAAAAATTAATACCGTACTTCAAAATTTGATTTGTATATACTGTATATTCTAGTAAACAAGTACAGAATGCAGCTTTAAATTAACGAAAGTTAAAAAAAATTGTGTGCTATAGGACCAGTTAAACCATAATACCCCCCCCTCCAAGAAAGTTCTCTGAATCCGCCCATTTATTATCTAATTTATTGAGTTTTGGCGACTGATATTTCAATTTTTAACAGTTTTGGTTCATCAGTAAATCATCAGACCTAAAAATAATTTTAGACATGACAAACAAAGGAATCACCAGAATTCATCAATACAAACAGCTGTATTAATAACATGATTATAATTTTTCTTTTTACAATTTTATATGTACTTTTAAATTAATTATACATACATATATAGATATAGTACTAGTACTTTTTGGGCGATTTTGTTCAAAAGCTTCGTGTCAGTTCCCAGGATTTCCGAATACCCAGAGGATTTCTGAATATCTAAGAATAATTTAATACATAATAAAAATACTACAAAAAATTGTTCAAGGATTGAACTCAACCTTGATAAGGTATTTTAATTAAAAATTTTGTCATGTGCTTCGCTTAGGTGCATTAGGCTCTGTTCACTTGGCATTTCAATAAGAGTCTACAGACGGTAAATTCCTAAATCACAAATTTGAAATGAATAAGAATACAATCGATTTTATCAGGATATTCAAATATTTAAAAAAAAATGAAGTTTTTTCTTGGTAAATAAAATGAAAAATTTGAAATATTACCAGTCTGTCTTTGAATATGAATATTATATATCTATTAAAAGCATCATTATGGGATTACATCGTAATTTTGTTGCTCAAATAGATGAGTAAATTATGCTAATATACTCGAACGTATAAATTTATGCAAACTAATTTTTCCATAATCAGGTCATAGCCATAATTTAATACGAGTATTATCTACATAAAAATATAACTATAAGATACATTTACATTTCAATAACGTCTATTTTTGGTATAATTTTTAAAATATTAGAACACAAAAAATAATTAAAATAAAGCTGCGTCCACAACAAAAATGGAAATCTTGTTAATTATTCATTATTTTTTGGGGAAAAAAATTTAGGAATAATTTATTGTTTATAGGTTAATTTAATTTCACTAAAAATAAAACTCTAAGTGATTTGTTTCAAATTACGATACAGTATTAAAATGTTTCAATTAGAGACTACTTACGATTGTGAGTTTGAATTTGACTAATTTATTAATATCAATGAATAAAGTAGGTTCTATATACCGGTAATTATTTGTATAGCTAAAATCACTTTAGACAAATTTTCTATAAGTAGGCCTATATATTAAAAAAAAAAAAAAAAATAATACAATATTTTTATCAAATTATTAATTACAATCTAAAATTGAAGGTGACAGAATCAGTAGGCGAAATTTTGTAGAAACTTCAAAGTTTAACTTTTATTTATTAAAATTATTTATTAATTTATGGGTGACAATGAAATATTCTAACTTTTTTGTTAGAGAAAAAATTATATTATTATTTTGATTTTTCAAAATGAAAAATGCCTAATCTTATATATTACATTAACTTTGAGTATTTCCTTGTTGCAACTCCTAAATCATTGACGTTGTTATATTTTAAGACATGTCGTTTCAAAATTCGAAGTTGAAAGCCTCCTGGCAATATTTTTGTATTGAGCAAAGAGACGCCCGTTGGTGTTGAATGGATAAAAATAATCCCCTTGATTTATAGCGCTGGCTTATACTTGTTACTTTATTTTATTCATTTTTTTTTCTTTATGCAACTCTGAAAGGATTTTTGCCTCAAAAAAAAAAAAAAAAAAGAACCGTTTAAGGTTCGATAACATCTGGTTAACCGAGATTCAACACTTGGCTATATCAAAATATACTTTATATTTTAAACAGAATTCTTCAAAATAACCTCGAGTTTATTATCCAATTTCAGCCCGATTTCGTAAACAAGTTTTTCATCATAAACTTTTTAAAAGGGACCTGAGTGTCTTTTGGCGAAAGGGGATAAAATTTCATTATGAAAGAAAAATCGCTGGATATAAAATAAGATTTGAATTTGATTAGTTAATTAAATTTATAAATAATATTATTAAGAGCTATACATTTTAATTTAAATATATTGCATCTTAATATAGAGTTTATAAGCTGGCCAAACGGACTATTGTCCAAGCCATATAACATTAAATATGAGAAGAAGAAGAATATAGAGTTCATTGAGATTCTTAAATTTTTACTTTCTCTTATCTATGTATATATGTAAATATAATATATATAGAGGAAATATTGGATTCAAAAAATTCGATGTAGAGATTTTGATGGATATACATGTATTGAGGTCCCCTGAATTCAAAAAAGTGGTTTTTGCGACATGGTCTGTTTGTGTGTATATGTTTCTGTCTGTGAACAAAATATCTCAAGAACGAAAAGAGGTATGAGATTGAAATTTTATATTTAAGTAATTTCCTGGGATGTGAAACGAAGCATTTGAACGATTTTGTCCAAAAAGTACTAGTACTTTACTAGTGCATCACTTTTTCAGTTTTTTTCGATTTTCTCTAAATTAGCTCCAACGATTTTGATTAAAATTCATAAATCAATTATTTTTTAGATAGTCACACCAGATTTTTATTCTTCTTTTGATCTTTTGCTTACCCACCAACTCGTGATGCTTTATCTGCTTAATTATCCCAACAAGCTTTGTACTGGTGGTCTTGATAATTGGTTGAAATCCATTTTCAGCTAATTTGTTTAAATTAAGAATTTTACTCTCTATTATTTTTCATATATCTCTATTTTTCTGGTCATAACGAATACTAAAAAAATTTTAATTTGTATTTGTCAAGTTTTTATTTTCTTTTTCAGAAAAAGAGGTATGGTGAGGACAATAAAACCACGATGAAATTGGATATACTATTCACAAAGTGAAAAAGATAAAAAGTAAATTAATTAGTGCTGAGGCATAAATTTATTGACCTTCGGCTTTCAAGTGGCCATCTTCAGAGCACTAAAAAAGTTATATGACTTTTTTTTTTAGTGCTCTGAAGATGGCCAACTAGTAAAGCCGAAAGGTCAAAAATTTATGCCTCAGCACTAATTAATTTACTTTTTATTTTTCACTTTTTGTGAATAGAATACCAATTTCATCGTGGTTTTTATTGTCCTCACCATACCTCTTTTTCTTGAAAAAGTAATTTCAATAATCAGGACTAAGCCATTATTACTATTAAGTTTTTATTTGTTTATATAGACCAGAAACATCAGAAGGATCTTAGAATAATAGGTATAGGTGATCGTAAGAACGTATATAAATAGTGTATCGGTCTGTAGGAAGCGGTGAAAATGACCCCCTGCATATTTATTATTGAATCAGGGTTTTCCCTTTAAGTCTTTTAAAACTCTTAAGGCCTGGAGCAAATTTTCTAACAATCCGCTAAGTTTAAAAAATAAAAGCTGGAAACTTTTACAACTCCGATGCCTATTTTATTTTAGAAAAATATCCATAGAGGGCATAAGGTATAAATATCTATCGTCTGTCTGTCTGTGAATAAAATATCTCAAACGAAAAGAGGAATATGTTTTGTCTACCGGAAATAGATCAACAAATTAGAACGGGTAATTAGAAAAGGCCATCTTTTTTTTATTGAGAAAACGCCTAGGAGTTAGGCACCCAGAATCGTAAGGGATGAGAAACGAAAGAAAAGAAAAAAGTAAAAGAGGCTTAGCTCCTCCTTTGAATACTCTAGAAAAAGGAATATGGAAAGGGAGTGGAATGTAGTGGGGTCAAGTGGGAGTCAAGGAGGAGGGGTTTCTTTTTCTCCCTTATTCTTCCAATAGTTTTCACTACTAGTTGCCTAACTCCCAGACGTTCCTATGATTTAAAAAAATAGTTTAAGGGCCGGTTGTTTGATGTATGTATTAAAAGCAAAATGTCTGCCTCTGATACCAGGGGCCCTAACCTATATCATATTGTAAAATATATCATATCTCATCATTTTATTGTTAAAAGAAGTTTAATCAAAATAAAAATATCAAGTATATATAGTCTACTTCTTTTTTAAATAAAATGATGAGATGTCGTATATTTTACTAGAAGAATAAAAAAATGAAGAGGGTTTCTGCACTACAAACAAAGCCAGACTTCACTAACTACCCGTACATCAAGCAACCGGCTCTAATTGCATTTTCTTGCCCATTATTTTTCTTAGTATTTTAACTAATTTCTATAAATAAATTTTTTCGACCCTAAATCCAGTTGAATAAACAACTATTGGATTAACAAATTTCACTTTTTATTAATATTTATAATTTAGTTGCTTTTAGCAAGTTTGAAACTCAAAATAGAATTTGTTTAGTATAGCTGGAATAAGGGTACGAGAGGAGGGGATGATAAAAGGCAATTGGTTAAAGGGTTGGAGACACAATCCTCCAATCCTGGACCACAATTTATACTAAAACTTCTATCATTAAACTATATGTGTGTAGACAATTATTATTGTTATTATTATTAAGACCATTTCGAAAAGGGATTTCAATAAATTTCACTTTTATTACTTAATAGCTTTCGGCTGGTCAACTTTTAGTAACAAATCGAATTTTATATGAAATTATTAATGTTATAGATAAATTATAATTTTCCTCTTTTATTGCGATCCAATCGTTTATAGTTTTTGATTTTGTATGTTACCCCAAAAAAAAAAAAACGAAAATTAGTTTTTTTTTTTTTAATTATCTTTTATGAATCAAAAATTTGTTTAATGGGTATTTCGGTATTTGAGACCCCCTCACTATTTACTTCAAATGATTGACAACTAAAATATGATTTTCTCGCTTGCAACGTGAAGCGAAACCTTGACATCCAAGAGGAATGGTATTACCTTTCACTAATCGCTTTTTTAGTACGTGAATGGAGACCACGAATTACCCGAACTGGGTTGGTATTTATATTCCTTTTATACCAATACTAGTAGCAAGCCCGCCTTTGGCTTCCGCCTAGCCAGGAGACTTCGCCCCTAGACCCCCTTGCCCGCCTTTGACGGGCAAGTTTGCAGCTAATTTTGGAGAGTTATTGTCGCAATTCAAAATTCAAAAAAAAAAAAAAAAACAATTATTTTTAAGTAACTGATTTATTAAAACGTAGATTTCTTCTTTCTTGAATATAATAGCCAACTCTTACAGATTGTATGTTTAGGTTAGTTGCAAATTACAATACGTGATCTATTCTGTTTTTTCAACTGCTGCGTAGCTCCGCCCACAGCGGCTAGTCGTACAACCAGAAAGCTGTTTCACAGAGCACAAATGACGCTCTCTAATTTCTAGCCAACTCGTTGTTTTTGTGTTACCATATTGAAGAAATTTGATTATAATTAATTTTCTAAAATATTTAAGAGATTCAGAGTATTACTACCTTACTCCCAGATCCATATACTATATGTGTACTTAATTTCAAATGGATTCATTGATAATTGTGGATTTCTATAGGACATATAGCCTACATATATATTTACACTTTTCCCATTTTATTTTTATATATATAGATAGATAAATACTACCTATGAGAAATAATAATATTGTAAAATTTAATGAAAAAAAAGCAATGAAATTGCAAAACTTCCCCCCTGATCAAAGCTAGGTTATGGAGTCTACATGGTCTACGAAAAAGACAAATTTAAAAGAAAATGTATGTAGAAAGATTTGTGGTTTAATGCTTTGAAAAATTTTTCTTTAAATAAAGAAATGATAATTTTCAAAAAATTTGAATTTGCCTTATACAGACATTAAATTTCTAAAACCAAAAAATAAGGATCTTTTTAAATAACTGGGGAGTTTTATCTTTGCGACTCATAATAAATGGTAATTTTCTACTTTAAAAGCTAATTAAAAGTACTATTTAGTAAATCTAATGGCGATTTAAAAAAGAGCGTAAGTCACTTTTTAAATCTTTGTCTTTTTAAATCACCATATTTAAAATCTTTATTTTAAACTTTAAATAACTTTAATAAAAAACTTTTACATTCATTTAAAAACATTAAGATAAATCTGCACAAATGTTCAAAGGAAGGATGATGATATCATACCCCTTCTACCACACAGGCACACATAAGAGGAGGGGACACGTGCCTTGAGGCCTTTCAGCCACTGGTCTATGGAAATCCTCTCCTTTCACAAGATGCACGCACAAACCAGCCTCCCTCACTTAAAAAAAATCTAATTTTCTACGTACGCCATTCGAATGAGAATTCCCAAGCGTTTATCTCTCGGACAGATTTATTTAAACCTCTTCGTGTAACTTTTGGCTCTTAATTAACATAGGACTCCTGAGAGGAAAGAGAAGTCAACTGCCCGGTAATTGTCTCTTGCGAATTGAGGAGCCACGTTTTATGGCTTGGTCTTATTTTAAGCTAAATAAACTAACGACAAGAAGCATTGTGAAACAGTGTAAATATTATTATTATTATTAGAAGTCTTTTTAAGTCGATTATACCCAGGTAGAAATTCAACCTTAAAACTAGCTAATATTAAGCTAATTTTCTAAGTTTAAGCTTAAAATTAGCTAACAAAATTAGCTTAGTTTAAGCTTATTTTGTAACGCTTTTCTAAGCTAGCAGCAAGCTTACCGAATTAGCTTAAAATTAGCTAAAAAAACTAGCTAAAAATAAGGTTGTTTTGTTAGCTTAAAATAAGCTTGAAATTAGCTTAAAATAAGCTTAAAATTAGCTAACAAAACTAGCTAAGGGCAAGGTTGTTTTGTTAGCTTAAAATAAGCTTGGAATTAGCTTAAAATAAGCTTAAAATTAGCTAACTAAACTAGCTAAGGGCAAGGTTGTTTTGTTAGCTTAAAATAAGCTTGGAATTAGCTTAAAATAAGCTTGGAATTAGCTAACAAAACTAGCTAAGGGCAAGGTTGTTTTGTTAGCTTAAAATAAGCTTGAAATTAGCTTAAAATAAGCTTAAAATTAGCTAACAAAACTAGCTAAGGGCAAGGTTGTTTTGTTAGCTTAAAATAAGCTTGGAATTAGCTAACAAAACTAGCTAAGGGCAAGGTATGGTATTTTGAGTTAAAAAAAAAAGTATTTGCAAAAAATAAAATTTTTATTTAAAATATTTTTCCAACACAAACAAAAGATATAAAATACATATATATGGACCATTTATTTTGAAAGTGGTGTAAGTCCACTTTTTACAAAAAATGAGAAATCACATAATTTATCAATATATATTTATTTTTAAAACATGCAGTTAATAAATCACCATGTTATATTCTTTATGAAACCAAGCACTTAGCACTGGACCTAATAATCTAAAAAAAAATATTTAATCATTTAAGCTTATTTCTTATTTATTTTATATGTAATAAATATACTTACATAAATGATGAATAGCGTCTTTCAGGGGGGGGGGGGGGCAAAAGAGATATTTAAAAAATTAGTTTGCACCCCTCGAATTTTTAAAACACAAATTTAAATTCTAAAAAAAAATTCACGATCCTATCAGGCCTAAAGTTTAGAGTAGACTAAACTGACCAAAGCTGCCTGTGTCCACTCTAACTGTAAATTCTTTTGTTTACAAATGCTTCCTTTTTGGGTTTTTCCAGGTAGGCAGGGGGTCTTTTTTTTTTAAATTATAAATAAAAGAGTTAAAATTCAAGAATAATATTAGATTACTATTTACACTCATTCTAAGTAATTAAAAAATTCATTATTTAAATTTTATTTCATATACTGATACTCTGCCAAATTTATATTTATTAAGAATAATTATTCAAAATGATTTTTCTCAAATTAAAATTTTTTTTATATAGATTTGATAGAAGAGCAGGTGCTTAGGGGGGAGGGAGTTTGCCTGCGGCCCTGGTCAGTACCTTAAGATAAAAGTAATTACTTATTCGAATACAATACAACCTTATAGTATCAATGGAATGTAAGGTTGCTTTAAGCTAGATATCCAAGATAAAAACGAACCTTGAAATTAGCTTAGAAAACTAGCTAAAAACAAGCTAATAATAAGCTAAAAACAAGCTAATAATAAGCTAATAATAAGCTAATAATAAGCTAATAATAAGCTAATAATAAGCTAATAATAAGCTAGAAATAAGCTTAAAAAACTATCTTAGACTCTAAGCTTAAATAAAGCTAATTCTAAGCTAATGACTTGTCCGACTAAGATAAATTTCTACCTGGGTAGTAAACTTGAAAAATTTTTGTCATTTTTTTTTTTTAACACACTTTTTTCTCATTCACACTCACATTCACACAGTCTTTTCGGAAACTTAGGCCATTTAAGACTTTTACGATATCCATTTGGTATCCAAATGGCTTAAATAAAATCATCGGACTGCCTGGGGTCCGAACCCGCGACTTTTGGTATACGAGGTTATCATGCTAACCTCTACATCAACCCCGAGGACTTGTTTTTTTTAATACTCACACTTTTTCCCATTCACACTCACACACACATACATACAGTATTTTATGCAACTTAGGCCATACCAAACTTTATACGATAGCCTCGGGCTTTGGTGTAGTGGGTCCATGCATTCTTATTTAAGTCATTTGGTATTCAAATGGCTTAAATAAAATCATCAGACTGCCTGGGATCCGAACCCGCGACCCTTGGCATAGAAGGCAGGCGCACTACCAAATACACCAAGCCTGAGGGCAATGTTGCTTTAAATGTAGAGGTGAAGGTAAAATAGATGGCACTTTACTTAGGGAGGGAGAAATCCCTATCGTTAAAATATTGATATAATTAGATCTAATTATATAAATCTCCGTTTCGCGGCTTATCTACGCGATGTATATAATATCGTAAATATTATATATAATTTCTTATTTATAAATTAGTTAAAATATTGCTCAAAAAATTTCTGAAAATCAAGAATTTTCCCATTGGTAATAATTGGGTTCTATCTCTTCTTTTGAAATTAAATTAATTTGAATAATAATTAAATTTCTTAAAACAAAAATAGCAAGGCATGAAGATCGTTAAAGGCGTGTGTCGCGACTAGTAATTGATTTTTTCAAATGTTTTCAAGTTGTGAGAATTTTAAATTTTAGAGAAACATCTACCCTGGGCGGCAGAAACTGCCTTAAATATATCCAACTACAAAAAAAATTAAAGAAAAAGTATATTTCCCATCTCTTATCCTTAGGTCTTTGAGAGAGAACACTATGCCTGTGACTATATTTCATGAAAAAATACGAGTTTCTTCAAATATCTTTCAATAGCGAAAATCCTAAGTTTAAAACGTACTTTGTGAATATTTAATAGAGAAACATTCATAAAAAATTACTGCAGCTATGGATTTATATTTTCGTATCAAAAATTAAACGAGTCATTTTATCATAAATATTTTAATTTCTCTTCAATGGAAAATTTTACGCTTTTAACAGAGAGTATGTCAATTAAATATAAACAATTTGATATTTGTTGACCATTTTTTTTATATGACGAACAAGCAGATTAAAATCAGATTATAAAATTGTGGCTAATTTCTTTGCAATTCGATTTAAAATCCATCAAATGAAAAAAAAATTCTTAATTAAATGGTAAAAATGTTTATTATTTTAAAAATTAAACAGCGAAAATGCATACAAATTAAAATTATTTTCATTTATATTGTATATAAGGCCTATGAGAATACTAAAGCCTCAAATTTGCTTTAAATCAATTTTCAATCACTTCTTGTGAGAATGTGGACCGTGGATCAAAGGGTACCTGGCCGCTCAAGGAACATAAAATTATTTCCATTTTATTTATTGTAGTGTATTTCTGTTATTTATACTAGGAACCGACAGAATATTCGGTTTCGGTTACGGTTTCGGCCAGTTTCGGCCAAAAATCCTGGTTTCGGTTTCGACCAAAAACTAGCCGAACCTTTCGGCCGGCCGAACCCTGAGTTTGAAAAGAAGGGATGAGACTCGCATGCAAAAATAAAAAAAAAAGGTAAAATGATTGCACTTGAGGGAGAAAAAAATTTTTAGTGTCCCTAAAAAAAGGTAAAATGATTTTCACGGGAAGGAAAAAAATTTAAAAAAATATCACAAAAAAAAAGGTAAAATGATATGAATTTTTTATAGGAAATTCAAGTTTCGGTTTCGGTTACGGTTTCGGCCGAAACTAAGATTGAGGCCGAATATTCGGTTTCGGTATCGGTTTCGGCTGAAAATCTTGTTTGACCCTAATTTATACTCATTTTTTAGAATAACTGTATTTTATTTTGAAGGCATCTTTAAATACAATTAAATCAAAACACTCTAAAAAATCAACATCCCCCATCCAAGGGCGGATACAAGGGGAGGGGGTAAAGGGGGTAATTATCCCCTTTTCCCCTCCCCCCAAGATTTGAAAAAAATACTTTTTTTTGAAAAAAAATTTATTTTTAATGTAAAATTTCAAAGATTAATACTTAAAAATTTGATTTGTATTTATATTCTGGCAAACAAGTACAGAATAAGCCTTTAAATTACCGAAATTAAGAAAAAATTGTGTGCTGTGAGACGAGTCACACCAGATTACCCCCCCCCCGAGAAACAACTCTGGATCCGCCCTTGCCCCCATCAGCGGGCCGTGGTAAAATTATCAAACGTTGACCGGTCCGCTGTGATAAAATATTTGGAGAACACTGGGCAAAAAATAAAAAAAATCTTGCGCCATTTTGTACTTTAAAATCCCTCCCTAAATTTCATGTTAGCTTTAAACTTAAATTGAGTTATTTAAACAAGAGAGTAAATAACAATCTTTTCATCAAAATAAAATTTTGGATAACTAATTTTAGAACCTAATTATATTTTGATTGGATGATACAACATTAAGCAGTTCAAACGTATTAAAATATTTACCTAACTTTAATATAAATTTGTTGGTGCTAATTAATTGAAAATTATGTAAATGACTTTATTTACATATGATTCTCTATTTGACATCGAATAGGGATCAGATTTTCAGGATTAGATTTTACAGGGCATTACTATGGATAGGCACAACAAAGCATGTCCTGAATATGAATGGGTGACAATTCAGGTACAAGCATGACAGGACGCTGGTAAACTCTAAAATCTCGTTATAGGATTAGAGATGCCAAAAGTTGGAGGAAATTATTCAACAAATACGATCAAGAATTCATTCTCCATAATAGTTTATTTTTTATAATAAAGTTGATCATTAGAAGAAGCAAAGGGGTAGCAATTCCCCAAATAAATGTGGAAAAATTATTATGCTAACTTGTAAGTCAAAAGAATCTACACATGATAATGCCACATTTTCATAAACAAAGTCACTTTAACACTTTAGTTAAAGCTACTTAAAGATTTTAAATTAAATTTAAAGTGAACCGTTTTCATTATCATCTGTCTAGTGATTTTTATTAAAGTCGGACTAAAGCTTCTATTCTTAAAAATCTGGTGTGACTGGTCGCACAGCACTCAACTTTCTCTTACCTTCGGTAATCAAAATTTGTGTTCTGTGCTTACCACACCAGATTTTTCGTGATCGACTATATATTTAGTTTCCGCCGATATATTAGAATTCAAGATATAAAATTTATAAGTATGGCAAAATATTTATATTTTGTTACCATGGCAACCATTTCTCCTCTTATTCTATGAAGTACAAGAGTAAAGTTATCTTCAGAAGATTTCAATGGAAAAATGAGAATAGGCCTATACATTTGAAAGAGCATCTAAAAAATAATTGATTTTTGAATTTTAATCAAAATCGTTGGAGTGAATTTTGAGAAAATCGAAAAAAAAAATGAAAAATCTGGTGTGACTGGCGCACAGCACACAACTTTCTCTTACCTTCGGTAATCGAAAGTTGTGTTCTGTGCTTGTCACACCAGATTTTTTGTGTCGACATATATTTAGTTCCCGACAGTACGGAACATTTGAATTCAGATGTAAAATTTATAAGTATGGCAAAATATTTATATTTTGTTACCATGGCAACCATTTCTCCTATCTTCCCTATGAAATACAAGAGTAAAGTGGTCTTCAGAAGATTTCAATCGCAAAATGAGAATATACATTTTAAAGAACATCTAAAAAATAATTGATTTTTGAATTTTAAAAAAAATCGTTGGAGCAAATTTTGAGAAAATCGAAAAAAACTGAAAAAGTACATCAGTAAACTACTAGTATTCTTTGGCCGATTTTGATTAAAAGCTTATTTTTCCGGTCCCGGGAGGTGTTTAACTTAAATATAAAATTTCAACCTCGTAGCTCAATTCCTTCATCCTTAAAATTGAACACACACCCACCCACCCACCCACAGACAGACCATGTCGCGAAAACCACTTTTTGGATTCAGGGGACCTCAAAACGTGAAGATGCATTAAAATCTCGACATCGAATTTTTGACATGAATCCAATACTTTCTCTCTATATATATATATTACATATATACATAGGTAAGAGAAAGTAAAAAGTACATCAAGTAAAGTACTAGTACCCAATGGCCGATTTTGATTAAAAGCTAAATATAAAATTTCAACCTCCTAGCTCAATTCCTTTATGCTTTAAATTGAACCCAGACACACAGACACACACACACACAGATACAGATAGACCATGCTATGTCAGGGGACCTCAAAACGTGAAGATCCATCAAAATCTCGACATCGAATTTTTGACATGAATCCAATACTTTCTCTCTCTCTCTCTCTCTCTCTCTCTCTCTCTCTATATATATATATATATATATATATATATGCAGGGATGGGCGTTAATCAGTTACATGTATTTGAAATACAAGATACCAAATACAATATTAATTGGTATTTTGTAACTCGTTACAGCATAGGCAAAGTAATTGCTATCTTGTATTTCGTTACATTTTTTTAGTAATTGGTATTTGAAATTCGAGATACCAAATACTTTTTTTATGTAATCGCCGTGTGGGTTCTCTGCTCCGATTCTTAGTAAAAACCAGTAACGAAAAGTCAATCAATCCGCCAAATTTTCACTCTTCGTTAAAAATCTTTTTTGCTTTATTCTTTCAACCAGCTCTCAACGACATCTTTGTTCTTCTGACCCAGTTAAAAGATTGTTTTCATTTGCGGGTTTATTCATTCTCCATCAAGGTCCAGATTATCCGACAAAACATTTGAAAACTTGATTTTTTTGAAACCTTTTCATATTTTTATAGAAACATCTGCCAGCGTTGATAATGGCGGCATTCTTAATTTTAAGTGACTTTTATTTGAATTAGATATTAGAAGCTGTATTATGCAGGTTTTTTTTTACAAAAAAGACACACAGCAACATATTTTTCATTTTGTTTCCCTAATTCAAATTTTAATTCATTAAAATGTCTGTTTATTGGTCTTCCGCGTTTAGACATTTTTATGTACATGTATATGAATTTCTAGGCTGTTTCTAGAAATGACAGATCACTGACCTGAGATGAGAGCCAATTAAAATAAGCGCTGAGCCATTTGTCTACATTGTCTACGTCTTTGTCTACTTTGTCTAGGGATTTGTTTACGTCATGAAGTAGACAAATCAAAATATGCTTAATTTGCCCAACACTGTTTCCAATATAAGTTTAGCTGCCACTTTCCTAAACTAAATTTATTTAGGGTTCCAGAATTACCCCACCAAAAAGAATTTTAAAATCAAGGAAAAATTTGTTTGTAATTGGTATTTTCAATGTATTTGAAATACGTAATTGGTATTTTGTATCTCGTTACACAAATCCGTGAATAATTGGTATCTTGTATTTCGTTACAAAAATCTGAAGTAATTGGTATTTTGTATCTCGTTACTCAAAATCGAGTAACTTGCCCATCCCTGTATATATGTATATTAACAAATACATATAGGTAAGAGAAAGCAAAAATGGAAGGGAGTTGGCACCTCTGACGAACAAATTTAATAGAAATGTACCGTGATTGCAGCTAATCATAGATCATACACAGCCATTGATATTTGTATTCCCGAAATGTCAACTAACAAATGTAAGATAAAATTCAAATATCCTATGAATAAGAGGAAATAATTTACAAAAGAAGAATTATCATTATTTAACAAACTAAGCAAATATAAACATTCCAGTAGCAAAGCTCGCCGAAGAGCTGCGCCGACATGATTTGACACTGTAGTGAAAAGTTCATATCCTCAGGAGAAGCCAAGGGTTGTTTCTAGATTCAATATCTCCTGAATAAGGACGAAATATCGGGAAAGTTTCTAGCATTAATTTGCTTTTGACTGCCTTTCGTTCATCATTGATCAAACGTTTCTCACAATCTCCCGCAATTTATAATATTATCATGTGCTTTTGACTTAGCATATTCATTTCAACTGAGGGTAAAGAGAGGGTGAATCTAACATTTTGAAGGCCTTATTTCCTTCGTCATCATTAAATAGGCTATTTATTAATCTAATGCCTAATAAGGAAGCGTTGGTCCTTCCCCTTTCAATCTTATTATAATATTTTATTTTTTTAATAAAGTCGTTTCGGCTACTGAGGTCATTTGACTCAATATATAGAACAAAAAAATCATTATATCGATGGGATCTGGCGGCATACTATAATAAATTATAATATAATATTTACAATAAAATAACAACAATTTTCCGTAAATTTTAGAAAATTTTAATGTAAAGGTAAAAGAACGTCTCGGCAAATGTTTCAGGCCAATTGATAGACTGACTACCCAGATAGCACAGTACGTCTTATGTACGTACATAAGACGTACTGTGCTATCTGGGTAACCTCATTAGACTATCGGAGATAGAATGCCAAATGGCTTTATGCCAGAGTTTGAAGCGTTTAAGGGGTGCATGAAATGACAAAATATAAATACTGTATATTGGAAGAACAAATTTTTTTTTAAACTGATTCGAATTAAGAATTAAAAGCTAAAGAGATCAATAAGAGGATAAAGGAGCAAGCAGCCAGGTAGTTAGTCTCCACGAAATGAAACTCTCTATTGAGGAAACAGTTTCGGTTTTAATGAAATATAACCATCATCAGTCCATTTTGAGCTGAAAGCATTGTTGAGTTAGAAAAATCAAAATAACAAAAGATTATTTGAATATTTACAAACAATATATAACTGATACATACAGTGTGAGGTCAAATGACAAAGCATTGAGTCATATTGCGGAGTTGTCAGTAGATGTGTATTATACATAAATTATTTGTATAAAATACAAGGCAATGCAATCAGCTTATACGAAGCGCCAAGTTTGAGATACAAAATTGTTTTTGTTAATGAGAGATTTTATTTATTACATTTGATATTATAGTAAATATTTTGTACAATGACCTCTTATAGGGTCAGAGGTGATGATGGTATACCGAACTCATGTTTGTTTATTGAAAGGTGATAATCCAACCTAACCCAAGCAAATCCCTCCGAGCAAAAGTCAATGGCAATGAGTTGACACAAATTTGATATTCGAATTTTTTATATATATAAAAATATAAAATTATTAAAATTGTTTACAATTTTATTTTAATCAAAATCTATCTGAAAGACAACAATAAAATTGTAAACAATTTGCTTGGGTTAGGTTGGATTATCGCCTTTCAATAAACAAACATGAGTTCGGTATACCATCATCACCTCTGACCCTATAAGAGGTCATTGTACAAAATATTTACTATAATATCAAATGTAATAAATAAAATCTCTCATTAACAAAAACAATTTTGTATCTCAAACTGGGCGCTTCGTATAAGCTGATTGCATTGCCTTGTATTTTATACAAATAATTTATGTATAATACACATCTACTGACAACTCCGCAATATGACTCAATGCTTTGTCATTTGAGCTCACACTGTATGTATCAGTTATATATTGTTTGTAAATATTCAAATAATCTTTTGTTATTTTGATTTTTCTAACTCAACAATGCTTTCAGCTCAAAATGGACTGATGATGGTTATATTTCATTAAAACCGAAACTGTTTCCTCAACAGAGAGTTTCATTTCGTGGAGACTAACTACCTGGCTGCTTGCTCCTTTATCCTCTTATTGTCAAATATAACAGCCACTTCATCTCTTCAAGCTAAAGAGATCAAATTAAAAAAAAATCTGGTGTGACTGGCGCACAGCACACAACTTTCTCTTACCTTCGGTAATCGAAAGTTGTGTACTGTGCTTGTCACACCAGATTTTTTGTGTCGACATGTATTTAGTTCCCGACAGTACGGAACATTTGAATTCAGATGTAAAATTTATAAGTATGGGAAAATATTTATATTTTGTTACCATGGCAACCATTTCTCCTATCTTTCCTATGAAGCACAAGAGTAAAGTGGTCTTCAGAAGATTTCAATCACAAAATGAGAATATACATTTTAAAGAGCATCTAAAAAATAATTGATTTTTGAATTTAAAAAAAAATCGTTGGAGCAAATTTTGAGAAAATCGAAAAAAACTGAAAAAGTACATCAGTAAAGTGCTAGTACTCTTTGGTCGATTTTGATTAAAAGCTTATTTTTCCGGCCCCGGGGGGTGTTTAATTTAAATATAAAATTTCAACCTCGTAGCCAAATTCCTTCATGCTTAAAATTGAACACACACCCACCCACCCACCCACACACCCATGCACCCACAGACAGACCATGTCACGAAAACCACTTTTTGGATTCAGGGGACCTCAAAACGTGAAGATCCATCAAAATCTCGACATCGAATTTTTGACATGAATCCAATACTTTCTCTCTATATATATATTACATATATACATAGGTAAGAGAAAGTAAAAAAGCTAGAAGAGAAATTCAATTTTTTAAATAAAAATAATCAAACAAGTTATATATTATAAAGTAGCAGAAGTACAGTACAGGGGCGGATTAGAGGGGGGGGCGGTGGGGGCGATCCCCCCCCCCCCCCGAGAAGAAATTCAAACAGTTATAAAAACTAGTAATCTAAAGAAATTATGATTTCCGCTCTTTAATTTCAATTGAATTTGTTACCAATCAATTTAAATAAATAAGAAAGGGGTCTAAATGGCCATAGATGCCGACAAAGTCCTTAAATAAAAAAAAAAATAAAAAAAAAATCGCCCCCCCCCAACAAAATTGCATTAATCCGCCACTGGTACAGTATTGCGTTTGTAGTTTATTAGTAAAAATGTTATGGCAAGGAAGCGATTTTATTTGTAAAAGTGTTATTAAGCGTTATACAAGTAATAATTCACTTCTTTAAAAATTTCGAGAGCCATCGTTAAATATGATAATAATTAAAATATTTTTCTCTTGTCTTCCAAAGTTTGGTTTATTATTAAATCTTGTAAACTTTGGCTATAATTAGAAAATTAAAAGTTCGAGTTTTTCTTTTCATTAATATTTTATTATTTTAAAGCTTTCTCAAAGCCAAAATAAATATTTGAAAAAAAAGTTCATTTTTTTCTTAAGTTTTATGAAATCGGTTTTTGGTTCCATTTTTATAATTTGAAAAAATAATTAATTGAACTAAACATCTATTACCGGTCCGAATTCAAATAATTTATTCTGAAAATCTTGGGTTTTAATAAAACCAGTAGACGCCAGTAAATAACAATAAACTTATCTTAATAACTAATTTACAATTGAAAAAATACTCAAGATTTTTTTTTATTTCTTGAGGAAAAATGATTTAATTAATCACTTAAAAAATTCTTAAATTCTAAAAAAAAATCCCACCTTGTTGTTGGCACACTCTAAAAAATTGTCCCCTCTCCCTTCCCCCTTCATGGCCGAGAGGTTAGAGGTGTTGACAAATATCCGGGAGTGGGTTCGGACTCCAGGCTGTCAGAAGTTTAAATCAATTGGATATCAAATGGTATAAATAAATGTTCCTGGACCTCAACATACTGCATATCATTTATTTAAACAAAAAGTATCGTTAAAGTGTAAATTGGGTTTCCTATTCAAAACGAAGCGTTACTTTTCCTCCCAACAACTCCTAATCCTCTATAAAGCCCAAATTCGGCCGTGTCTTGAATATTGTTCCCACTCTTTGGCGAGGGCGTCGAAAGACGCTCTCTCCTCCTTGGAAGCCATGAGGCGTGCAATTAGACTGATAGGTGATTCTACCCTTACTGCATCCTTACAGTCACTAGATCATAGAAGAAGAGTATCTGCACTATCTCTCTTCTACAGGTATTACCATGGTCAATGCTCTGCCGAATTAAAATCAAATTATCCCACCCAATGCAACATATTCACGGAACACAAGAGAGGCATCTTCCCAGCATCCCTATGCTGTTCAGATCACGACTAACAGAACAAAACAATTTCATTCTTCCTTTGTCCCCATGACCTCCCGTGATTGGAACAGCTCCCTGCGTCTATCTTCCCCAACAACCTACAATCTTCAGACTTTCAAGTCTAACCTCAACAGGCATCTTCTCAGTTCCCAGTTGTCCCCCTTATGCTTCTCCTTTTGTTTTTATTTTCTTCCTGGCTGCATGTGACTATTGGTCATTATAGGTCTTCGCCTTATGCACCCATTCAAAAAAAAAAAAAAAATATCCTAAAATGCAGAATAAATTCATTAATGCTTCGGAAGTGAAAGGCTTTTCGTTTTTCAAACATTTAAATTAAAAAATATTTTTTATTAACAACAATAATCCAGTTACTCTTTTCTTACTTATGTGTTAATATATAGGAAATTGGATTCATGTCAAAATTCGATGTCGAGATTTTGATGGATATACACGTTTTGAGGCCCTCTGAATCCCTGTCTGTATGTTTGTCTGTGAACAAAATATCTCAAGAAAGAAAAGAGTTGGAAGTTGAAATTTCATATTTAAGTTATACACAACAAGACACGAAGCTTTTAATCAAAACCAGCCAAAGAGTACTATTGACTTTACCTCATTATTTAAATATATGATATATGTGGAGGTCTAACAATTTGATATCCAAAATATTGAAAATTTAAATACTATTTCATTTATCTAATTAAAGTCATTAATTCACTTTGCGCGATCGAATGAATAACTTATAAAGGCAAACATTAAAAGTCATTATTAATTTATGTTTATCCTTGTTAGGCCTCTGAACACTCATAATTATATGTTACTGCATTTTAGATAAGGAATAATAATATTAATTGCTAATGTGGTTGGTTGGGCTTATATATTACGTAAGCGTCTCGTTAGTGAATTTTTTTTTTTTTTTTTTCAAAGGCGATAAATAAAAATCAAAAAGATTAATCCTTTATTTTAAATTAGAAGTGATTGTGTGTGTAAAAAAAAAAAAAAAAAAAAAAAAAAAAAAGGTTAAGATTATTGACTTTGGGCTGGATCTAGAGATAAACCCAGCGGGGCATAAATTACCCAGAGTTTCAATTAACGTAAGACGATAAAGCCCGGTTGACAAATCGTTGTGCTTGTAATCGGGATAGCCAGCCAGATGACCAAATGAGGGGCGGATGGTTAGAGAGAGTTCGAGGGGGTGGAATTGAACATCACTTGGGCTCAAGCAGCCGGAGGCTTCCACCCCCAAAGGGCCTCGCCTCCCAGCATACGGCACAACTTCGGGTATAATATTAAGCCACCTCCTCCTGCCTCCCCTAAAGCTGCACGTGGGAGATTTACAGCGACAACACCACACGTGCATACACGTGTAGAGAAATTTAACTAAGGAACAGGGCCTAAGTACGCAAACACTTCGGAAATAAATAAATAAAAAAACAAAATAAAAAAATCAACCACAAAACGTGGCGCATGTTTTTGAATAAATTCCAATTCTCTCAGCTTATATTTCAGAGAAACAAACAAAAGATAAAAATTGTCGTTTCACATAATAATAGCTATAAAGCAAGTAGAACAAGAGACACAACTCAAAACAGGATGCAATTTAAGGGCATCATAGCCAATTTTATTTTTATTTTTTAAGCCTTTTTGGGCATTTGATTCAATTATAATATTTAATTGGTAGCTAATATAATTTCTCCGATAAATGAATAAAATTTATTTACAAAATTTAACACATCTCTTTAACAAATTTGTGAGTAGATCTATATTTGATCCCAGACAGCTTGGAATATTGCATCAATATTGCAAATCTTGGCAACATTGCTGCAATATTGCAGCGGCAATAATCCAAGCTAGGAATATTGCAGCAATATTGTTGCAATATTTCTATGTCCGCCTTTTTGCAACATTGCAGCAATATTGTTGCATCAATGTTGCTGCAATATTGTCAATATTGAGCAAGATTGCTGCATCATTACTGTAATATTCCAAGCTGTCTGGGATTTGTTGATGGTCCAAATTCCCCATGGCGGGGGATCGAGCAACAAATAAAACATACTCACAAATTTGTTAATTATAAATTTTAACTTTTTTTTATTTAACAACAAGCCTGAAGATGATCTCAATTTAGGATTGAAACGTCGCTTTTGTTTGCATTAATTAAAGTTGGCCAAAAAAAGTTTCATTTTTGTTATTTTCTCCTTCAATGTTCACCGCTTTTTTACGCTATATATATATATACTTCTCTATCTATTATAGTATATTTTATTTATTTATTTTTTTTTTTAATTTTGATAGGAGAGTTTAACTCCCCCTTATCCCTTGTTGAATGTCTAAATATACTGTATATATAAAAGTTTGTTAAAAAATTTTAATTAAACATTTGTATATTTGAGTGTAAAAAATTAACAATATTTCGCCCTGTATGTGATAATAACTTATTATGCTCTAAAAAGTGCTCTTTTGGGAAAGTTGTTCCAAAATAGAGAGCCGTTTACAAAATAAACATACCACCAAAGTAAAATATTTTTTTTTTTTTTGTTGTTTAAACAATATCATTAAAAATTCCAATTTTCTACAATAAGTTTTGACACAAAATTAATAGAATTTTTTAACCAACTAAATTACATTTTTTGAAGGGAACAGAATCATTTTTTTAATAAGACTAATCCCCAAACTAATACCCTTTTCCATCTCAGATTAGGTGTAGGTAAAAAATGTTACTAATAAACGCCAGAGGAAAATTATTGAGCTTTACTAAGGCTTTTTATTTAGTAATAAATTTCTCTGTCTTTTTTTTATTAAAATCGATATATTATATTAAACTCTTTAAGCTATTAAGCATTATAAGGAGAGGTTGAAACTGTTAAAACGCAAGTACTTATTAAAAAAAATAAATTACAGACCAAAGTGTTTTTAAGATATAGGTATGATTAAAATATTTAGTAGTAAATAACCTGTTTAGGTATTTTGACAGTAGAATTTTTCTAAATAAAAAAATTATTCTTTACATCTTTTTCATTGTTTAAAAAATATTTAAATAGGTAGTGAAATTATAATTTACCAGCAAGAAGCTGTAGTCCTCCAGCTAATCTGGCTGTGGCGGCATGGACCACGTAGGTGATGCAGCAGGCAGCTAAGGCAGTGATGGCGACGAGGAGTGATAAGGCAGAGGCCAGTCCCACCAAGATTGTACTGCACTGCCACCAGGCACTAGGAATGTCCCAGAATCTAAAAACAAAAAACAAAATAAAATCCTTAAAAATACTAGTTTTTTTGTATGCTTTCTTAATAAATAAATAAATACCCTGTATATGAAGAAGATATTAAAAAGGGCGAGACAGCTAATTTTATTTTCATGTACCTATTGCTGTAGTTAAGACCGAATTTTGAATACTAATATCTTACTCAAATACTAGGTATATAGATCTCGAAAAATATTTAACTAATTTTATTTATTGTCTCAAATCAATGTTTAGGCCCATCTTCAGTGTATTCCACATTCTGTCCATATCGTAATTTTTAAATAATGTTTAGAATAACCCAAAAAAGGATCTTTGAGGAGATTGACTGTAACCGAAAAGTCGGCTCTAACTTTGGACAGTAAATGAAATAAACTCGGACACCTTCCTTTTTTATTGGAAGTAATTTAAATAAGGATTTCTTAACGCTTGATGAGCTTCAGAACAAAATCAAAGTCAATCAATTTATAAAATATTTATCCATCAAATTATATTACAATCAGCGCCACAAACTCCTAATATGCTCAGGAATCGAGCCTTGAATCAAAATATTTAGCATTCGGATGTGTTGTCTTAAGGTGCGCGTCTCGAAGAGGTGGCGTTAGTTTTTTCCATAGGAATACAAGGAATTTATTTCATTTCATTTGAAAGATTCTAGCTAATTAATTAAGGGTAAAAAATTAATTATTTTTTAACACAATGATTAGTAATTTAATTATCTATAAGATATAGAGCGAATTTTTAAAAAATATCTTTTATTTAATGAGATTAATCTTAATAAAAAAATTTATTTTTTCGAAATCAAAAAAAAGGGCTTCTATAAGTTGTAGATATTTTAAATAGCTATTTGAGGTCGATAGCTTCAAAATTGTGGCCGCTGGAATCTCCCAAAATTAGCACCCCGAGACGCGCACCTTAAAAGTTTTCCCCTTCAGTTTCGTTAAAAAAAAGATGATTTATTTATTTTAAAAATATTGGTTTGGTTGACTAAGCTCAAGACTCCACTCTCTAGCACATAAGGCACCTGTGGTGCCGACTGTACTAAAGATAATAAAGCGTTTGAAATATCTACATATAAATATGTGCAAGTGGTCCACTACATATTAGTGATTTCAATTTCTGAATATTCCTAATTTATATTATTCCAATAAAAAGTTTAAAAGATAAAATATTGGTCCAAATCAGGAGAACTAATTTTCTCTAACAAGGTAATTACAATATTATTATTCGGCCACTTGTTTATTTTATTTATTTAGGAGTGATATAATATAAAAGGCCAAAAGCGTATGCCTTCGCCGAGTGAATAAATATACGTCACGTGCCACTTAGTGGAAATGGAAGTTATTTCTCTAAATTTGATATATTTCTTTTTTCTCTTCCCCTTTTCGCTATATCTCCTCGTTCGAATATAGATTTCTGTCAATTGCATTTGTTCCGCTGCTTCGTTATTTTGTTGGTTTCTTTCTCCCGAAAATCGCCCTTCTCCTTTCATCCCATACCACTCACTCCTCTTTGTCACTGTGACATTTGAGTGGTTTTTCCCTTCATTACCTTGTCACTTTTCTCTTATCGTTGTAAATTATTAAAAATAGACGTCATTTATATAAGATGGAAATTTATTTAAAAAAGAAAAAAAAATGAAATACAAACATTTGGTTTGGATAAGTATTTAAATTAAATTGATCATTTTTTCTGAAAACATAAACAAGTTCTTATTTATTTAATTTAAATAAATTATCGTATATTAAATGTCAATAAATTAATGAATTGGCATTTTCAAAAAGGTTCTCATTAAAAAAAACTTAGTTGCTGGCGGGGAACGTCTCGGGATGTTTTCCATAATTTTTGTACTGCTGAATTGAAATTTATGAATTTTGATGTTTTTATTTATAGATGATATAAATGTACCTTCCATGTTAATTTTATCTAATTAATTTTTACCAATGTTTCAAAGCTGTTTCAAATAAGTATTCCAGAAAAATTGTCTCTGACGGCGACTAGCCAATCAGAAGTGATTTAGGGTACATGCATTCGCACGTTTTATCTTTATTTATGTAGATTTCTTGCTCATTAAAATATAATTAAACCCCCCCCTCTTCGCCACTTAAAAAGCTCATCTTTTGTTAAAATAATATTACATTAAGTATTTTATAAATAGCTATCTATATATTCCTGAGGATCAAAGGAAAAAATGAAAATTTAATTAACAATTTTTATTTGAGAAATTTAATTATTTTATTATTATAATTAATTGGTTTTTAATTTTTCATAAGGAAGGATAGAATCCTCTGCTTTCCAATGTGTAAAATTCGGTATTTTCATCAATTTTTTGAGCCTCCCCATTTGGAAACCCGATTTTGGTACCCGAGTATTTGTCCTGAATTCTCTAAAACATCATCTATATCAGCGTTTTCCAAAGTCGGCGCCGCGGCTGTTTCTCTTAGGGCGCCGTGAAAATTTTCCTATACAAAAAAAATATTATCATATTAATATAATGTTACCTCGACCTCAACGTAAATTTGACCAGCATTTTACGTTTATGTAAGCTGCGTTGAATTTGAAATGAAGAAAAACTATTAGTAACATTTGCCCTGAGATTTGACATGGGCACCCCAGAAAAATTCTCTCATATATTAAGGGCGCCGGAAACGGAAAAAGTTTGGAAACCCCTGCTCTATAAGACTGAAAAATTTAATTCGAAACTCCATGAGAAATAAATGTTATATTAGGCTTATAAAAAAAATTTCTATATAGGCCTACTTCCACCCCTTTAAGTCTTTTCAAACGGACAGAAAATTGGAACATTATCTTTTAGCTGTCTCCTTTGATAAAAACCCATCCGACGTGATGATTTTTCCTACTATTAAATTTGTCACCTTAAACTTCATTATGTAGCTTTTGCTACATTTTTTATTCTCTGTAATTAGTTTACGTCATTTGTCATTTGTGCCGGGAAGAATTTTTTTTTTGAAAATTAGGTCAAAGGATTTTAAAACTTGTGACTA